>JAKOGI010002267.1:0-27500 GCA_029747015.1 Carnegiea gigantea
TATATATATATATATATATATATATATATATATATATATATATATATATATATATATATGTATATGTATGTGTGTGTGTGTATACATGTATGTATGTCTGCATGTATGTTTGTATGTATGTATGCGCGCACAGATGCGCACACAAACGCACTCACACACACACACACACATATATATATATCCGTGAGATGAGCAGGATGCGATCATGGAGGTGTTGTCCACCTCTCTTTTAGAACTAATCACCACCCGTAGCACTGCTAATTGCCGAGGCTAAAACCATTGATCACTAATCAAGATATTAAGGAAAAACAGATATTATGATTTTTAATGAATGAATGCATGAAAAATAAAACTTTTTCAACTATAATTGAGGATATGGTTCATGATCAATGAACCTATTCTTGGAGATCGTCATAGATAGATTAATTGATCACCAAATATTGTTCTGGTGATCAGTGAAGCTTAAACTATTGATCACTAACTAATATCATAAACAAAAACATATATGATGATTATTAATGAAAACAAAGCTGGACAATGCAACAAGTAATGCTCCCTAACTAGAATTGCATTTATAGTTTATATACCACAGGCACATTCGTTGTGGTCGGCATAGATAGATAGATCAATAATCATCAAACATAATTCTAACGATCACTAAAAAAGAGTTTATTGGTCACTAAATAATATTGTGAAAAAAAAACTTACGTTATTATTCTGATGAAAATAGAGCCAAACTTAACAGGAAAAAAAAGCTTACCTGACTATCAATTGAATGCATAGTTTTTTATATACAAATATATTTATAACAACAACTAATCTTAATTGCACAGTCACTACATAGACTAGACATTCTACTCACATATATGTCGATGATAGACATGAATACAAAACATACATAATTTTCATCACCGCTAAAGAAAATCTATTTGATCACTAACTGATATCATACATGAAAACATATATTATAAGTGCGACCTTTGATGGATATATTTTGTAATCAATAGCCTTAGTTCAATGATCAATACTATTAATTTGGTGATCATCAGAATTACGATTGGAGTTCAATTGATATATCTATGGCGATCATCACAAGCATGTTCATCACGAATCACGCACTCAATTATAGGTAGAAGAGCTGTATTATTGATGTATTTGAGCTTTACTTTCAACCTAAATACAACACTACACGTATTTACTTCTAATAATAATTGGTGATCAATAATTTTAGTTTCAGTGATCATTAGTAGTCTATTTGGTGATCAATCCTGGATAAGATACTAACAGCACCTCCATGCCCTCATCTTACTTATCTCACAAAGTAGCTCATCCTACCTATGTAGCCCCCATATATATATATACACACACACACAGAGAGACACACATAGAGATATATATATATATATATATATATATATATATATATATATATATATATTAAATATATGTAAATATATAAATGTGTGTGTACACACACACATAGTCACACACACACACAAAACACAAATATATAATATATATATATATATATATATATATATATATATATATTTATATATGTGTGTGTGTGTGTGTGTGTGTGTGTGTGTGTGTGTACACACACATAGTCACACACACACAAACATATATATATGCATATAAATATATATATATATATATATGAAATAAGAACTTTAAATCTAAACCGTTATTTTTTCAGCTAATGAACAAGAATTAACCATGTCACCATGCTCCACGTTGCACGGTGAGATTTGAATCGCCGCCGGCCATCCCTTATGGGCAGTCTGGTGCACAAGCATCCCGCGTTCACGCAGAGTCCGGAGAAGGACCGCACCCCAAGGGGTGAATTGTAGGTAGCCTAACCTGACTGTTCCGATAATTCTTACAACAATCACCTCTCCGATATAAAAAACCGTGGTTCCTTGTGAGATCAAGTTTTTTTGGCGATTGGGTTGATGCTGCCCATCGATTCTTTCTTTGCCAGTGAAATTGGGCCTTTTAAAAAATAATAAAAAGATTTCTGATTTTCATAATTATTGTTTTTGCCTTTCCAGTTTGTTTAGAAAAATATACGTATTGAAAGAGTCTCTTCCTCTAATAATATAATTGTTACCTTTCTAGTTTTTAAAAGTTGTACATCATAAAAGATTGTAGTAAAATATTTACCTATTTGCCTTTCAAATTTTTTTTTAAAGAAAATATACATGTTAAAAGATTCTAACTCTAATATTGTTATGGTACCTATCCAACTCCAATATTATTATTGTTACCTATCCAAGTTTTTAAAAAACAAATTATTAAACATTTACGTCCGCAAAACTGGATTGCGGTTTTGGAATTTACAATACCAATGCCCCTTCTCGCTGTGACGACATGATGAACACAAGTGCCCTGCTCGCTTTACAAAAAAAGAATGAAAACTGTGGGAATTTTGGTGAGGGAATTCATTTGTTATGCATTTTTCTGCTTGGTTCATTCCTAAACTAATTAATTTACATTCATACACCAGGATTCTAAATTTTCAACATTATTTTTGGTACTTTTAAATTGCAAATAATGTTGTAAAATTTTCAATATTATTATTGTCACTTTTAAAAAGCAAAAAAAATCGCAGGTTTCTTTTTTACCCATTTAAATTGCAAGTTATCATCCATTCCAAAACGTGACCAAGGTATTCTTATGATTTCTTTGGATATGCCCTTTAACCCAAGTCTTTAACCCAAGTCTTTATATTGTTATAGTATATTTTTCTCATGTTTTTATACCTTTTGTCTTTATCCTTGCATACATTCTGGGCTATCATCCACCCCCCCCCCAAAAAAAAAACTTATGCTAATCAAGGTATTCTTATGATTTATTCTTATATCCCTATCCTAATCTCTTGACATAAATCACTCTCAATAATTTTTTTTAAAATAACTAGTAGTTTTACTTTTTCTATTTAAAAAAATACAACCTAATTCCTCAAATTAACGTCATTCAAAAACATAAGAAAATGGAAATGTGTTGTTCGCCGTAAATTAGAAGTTGTTAAGTATGGAAGAATTTTTATCCCAAAAAAAGACAATATTCAATTAAAAAACTCATAATAATTACTATGATCAAAAACTCATTAGATTTCCCATACATCGAATACATCGAATGAATATAGGTTTACTAGTTAATTTTAATACTCGAATGCATACTAAACAATTCTTTTTAAAAAAACAAAGGAACATCCAGCGAATCTACGAGTCTAACAATTGATAATTTAAAACAAACACTATGACTAATATGTAATGAAGGGATGTAGCTTAAAAAAAAAAAAAAAAATCCATCCATCCCATAATGGTAGTCAAGTTTAGAGAATACGTAAACATAAATATTAATGTATTTTAGATTATGCAAATAGGTTTTAACCAATAGCAATAGTAATAGGTCATTAGGAAAAGTTAATATTTATGACATTAAATATAGAACAAATTGAAGGAGTAACAAAAATAAGCACATGACTTTTTTCCTCCCCTCCGCTCCAGTACGTGTACGTTCACTCCCCTAGCTAGTTCAGTCTAGAATGTTGTATTACTTATCCCTTCTAACATATATTAGTTAGGACCTGTGCGTTGTCTTGAGATTCACTATTTAAAAAAATATTTGGCACTTTAGAAATATTCAATCTACAAATTTTTTAAATTAAAATGTTTCCTTTTTATTGGAAAAAAAAAAATCTATGGTGCTTTTGACGAAGAATGCTAAGCATATCAAAGATTCATATGGAATATTGTAATCTGTCTAATAAGAAGTGAATAACAGGAGATCCTTTATATTCTATAAGGACTTCTGAACTGCCTGTGTTTTACACCGATACCTCAAAATTTTGGAATAAATCTATACATACTCTTAAAATTCGGAATAACAATAACAATATCAATCATAAAGTTAAAAATTCATCAAACCAACACATACACCTACTAATAGCCTTCATTAAAGTCGCTTGTCAGCTAAGAAGTTGAGATAAGAAGTTAACATCCATATTTTCATACTTTAAGTTGAAAACACAAAAGAACTAAAAATATCACCAAAATTAGTCACAACAACAACCTTGAAGTCATCACCTTGCTTTATCCATGCCCAACGAATTTCTAGGAAGTACATTTCAATAATAAGATTGTTATCCCTATTCAATGCTTATCTACATGCTATAGCTTTTGCCAGTTTCATCTCAAATCAAATTGACTCAACATCCACTTTGCAACACATGCTTGTACTAGTCAAACCCATCCTAAACTACAACAATAGATCTCACACATCGCATATCTTGAAAAAAATTCAATTTCACCTTCCTGATAGGTGACTTCTCCCAATTTTTGTTACTTTTTATAGTTTTCAATCTTAGGCAACTATTGTCACTTGGTATAATTGCATCCTTGAATTTTTAAAGTAGTGTCTCTATCTCCATCCTATGACGGAAATTACACAAAATAGAATTAGACAAAACTTCATGAAAACATAGAGTAATTGTAACAAAAAGTACAACATTAGATAGAGCATTAAGCCTATATTCTAAAATCTATGACATAAGCATGACCACCCCCACCATTTAATGTTTGGCACCATATATTCCATATAATCTTTACATTCCTACACAAAATATCTTCAAATTATACCTTTACCGTCTCTTGAATTAGGACTTGACAATTATAGATAAATCACATTCTAACTCTAGATTCCACCTTTTACAATACAGATCTCAACTTCCATCCACCACACCCCACCTTATTAAAGCTTTTAAAGCTAAGCATATGAAAAGAAGCTTCAAAACAAAAAATAAATATTCATTCAATTAAGAGAACACAGACTAAGTTGAGCTTAACCCACAATACCAAGTTTTCCAACCTTAATATTGGGGGGGGGGGTGATGCTGCTTTAGTGCAACTAAAAACAAAAATGCAAAAGAAAATAAAATTGTTTTTGGGGGAGGGAGACCACAAAAGTGAGAAAAGTAGAAGAAAAGCAGCACATCTCACTGATTTCCACTACCATTACCACAAATTTACTATCCTATACTTGATGGAGTTCCCTATCAAAATTTTTTAATACCCAAAAAATGCAGGAACTTGTTCCTGTATAATTAAAACTAACTAACATCCAATTAGGCAACATTGGCTATTTTACAAGGGCATAATGAAGGACATCTCAACTGATAATTAGTAAGTGCCCCATGCACACAAAAGAGACAACTGAATATTGCCCCAAGATGCCATACTACTACATGCGGGACTCATAGCCATCTGTCCATTAGAAAAAGTGAAAAATTTAACATATCTATCTAGAACCCCTACCGTAAAAAACAAAGAACCAAAATATAAAACAAATAAATAACAAAGTAAACAGTCATTACTCATAAAACATGTGCATATTAGGAGTTGAACCAAAGAATAGTACTTTAGGAAAGATGGGGGAAACAACTAACACATATCAAGTCGTAAAGTAACCAACCTAATTGCTTTGACAGCCCCCCCTCCCACCACCAAAAAAGGAAAACCATGCAAAGTCAATGAGATAAGAACAAACAAAGAACTAATATATAGAACATTAAAGGAATATGAAGTGTTTGCTTTTTGGTGGTGTCAAATGCCCCCCCCCCCAAATTTTAACTCAAGTCCCCTCCCTCCTCCTCCCCAAAGCTGTTATAAAGCCCACTCACTTCAATTTAAGGCCTCCTTCCTAGGAATTTTTTTTTTTAAAGTCTGCTTGCTTTAACCCAAGTCCACTCCCCTATAAAAGATGTTCTAAACCCTGCTAACTTCAATTTAATTACCTCTCCTCCCGTAAAAGAGCTGTTCTAAAGCCTATCTACTTTAATGTAAGCCCCTAGCTATTTTGAGGCCCCTGAGCCAAGCCATCGACTTCCTCCCCCCCTTAGGTCACAGGGATGGCAATGAAACCAAACTGATATGAAGTCCGTAAATTTAAACCTATTTGTATGTTAATAAATAGGTTGGTATAAACAAAATAGACATGTATAGGAGAAATTATGCATTCAAATTATGCAAAGAATATTTAGAATTAGCATTTAATGGGAAGACAAAATAAGCATCTCTAGCATGAAACACTAAACTTATAAATCGACATACATTTCCACACAAAACAAATTTGTAACACAAAAAACTAATTTGTTCAAATGAGCAATCCATTCACTATTATACCAAATTTCTATTCCAACCCCCCTCCCCTAACTATTTCTCTTCTTTCTTTGTTCTTATTCTAGTTCATTCTTTAGGTTCCTAATAGTTTGACCTTGACCACTTAACCTCATGTTAGATGCTTGATCAGGACTCAACAGGAAAGAGGGCGATGAATAGTTGTTGGCCGAACCTTTCATTTAATCAATGCTACCAGAAAGTAAAAAATTAGGTGAATAATAAAGAATACCCAATGCAAACTATTAAGGAAACCTAGAAGATACAATCATGTAAATATTTTATTTGTATTATTACCTTCCTAAAGTTTGTATATGTATTGGATTGTAGTTTCCTTATTGCTCTAGGCTAGGTTTTTCCGTTTTGCTTCACAACCGTGATGTATAAATTTGATAAGCCATTCAGCCATGAGGAGTGTTGTGGAAAAATTATCTTCCCCAACTTGATTCTAGTGAGTTTATTTCATGGCATCAGAGCAAGGTTTCTCAAAACATTGAAAGGAAATTTTCCCTCCCATAAAATACCATGACCAAAGACAAGAAAGACCAGACCTTTATCATGACAAATCAATCTCCATACTTCCTTCATCCATCCGACTCCCCTAGCGTTGTTATAACAGCAATCAAAATTGACGGTAAAAATTATAACTTGTGGGAAAAAGCAGTCATAACATCATTAAGGCCAAAAAATAAACTTGGCTTTATTGATGGATCAATAACAAAACCAACGGAGAAAGAGGGGGAAGAAGCAAAAGCATGGGAGATGGTAAATTCGATGGTATTATCTTAGATCATGAATGTCATCGATCCAAGGCTACATAAAAGTGTAGCATATGTTGACACTGCTCAACAATTGTGGGAAATATTAAAAATAGGTATGGTGTGCCAAACATACCTAGGATTCACAAATTAAAAGCTGAGATTGCATCTTGCAAACAAAATAAACAAGATGTAGTCGATTTCCTTCCAAGGCTTATGGGACTGTGGAGTGAACTTGACAACCCCATTAAAATTCCACCATGCAAATGTGACACGGTAACAAAGATGATGAAGTATATGGAAGAGGAGAAGGTCTATCAGTTCTTGATGGGCCTAGATGATGACTCGTGCTCAATAGTACGTAGCCAAATTCTTGCCATGGATCCACTACCCCCGATAGACAAGATCTTTAACATGGTTCAACAGGAGGAGAACCATAAACGGATGATGAGGGATCGAGATTAACGGTCCAAAACTATGGCGGCCTATGCAACATCACACATAACTTGACCAGTTAGCATGCAGGGTGAGAGAATTAACTACAAGCATTGTGGAAAAATAGGTCACAAAGAAGCAAATTGCTATGAGCTAATAAGCTACCCCTTGGGATGGGGGAGTCGAGAAGGATGAGGCACAAGAAGAAGAGGTTGCGGCACGAGGGGAGGAGGACGCACCGGTGCTGGGCATGGCCGAGGACCAAAAGCTGCATACGCAGCTCAGGCAGCATCCGTCGACACAGCCACCTCATCAACCGAGGAACATCACCCAGCCGCGGCAGCCATGAGGTTTACACTCGAGCAGGTACAGCATATCTTGAGTCTCATAGAGACTCCAAAGTCTACTCCTGAGAAGCTATCTGGCAAGGAAAATTGGTTACTTGATTCTGGTGCTTCCTGTTATATGACCGAATCTTTAAGTATGATGCATGATATACATGATGTGGAACCTATACCAGTTGAGTTACCTAATGGGTCTGTGACTATGGCTACAAAGGGAGGTTCAATTAGCTTAAATTCCAAGCTAAGATTAAATCATGTTCTATATGTACCTGGACTAAACTGTAGCCTAATATCTACAGCGCAACTAATTGATGAGAATTTTTGCGATATAACATTTACAAAAAAGCTTTATGTGATTCAGGACCCTACTACAAGGAGCCCGATTGGAGTGGGTGGATCAAGAAGGGGGTATACTACTTGAAGAAGTTGTTCCCGGCAACAATACAAGTCCATAAGGTGGAATCTTGTGATACATGGCATTGTCGTCTAGGACATCCTTCGATTCAAGCTTTATCTAAAGTTTCTAGCTTTAGTAGTAGTAAGCGTAAAAGTGATTTGTGTGATGTGTGTTTACGTTCCAAGCAAACTCGATTGTCTTTTCCCATTAATGAAAATAAAGCAAGTAATTGTTTTGATTTAATCCATTGTGATATATGGGGTGGATGTCGAGTTAAGTCTGTTTTGGGTACTCGATATTCTCTTACTATAGTTGATGATGCTGGCCGGGGTGTTTGGGTGTACCTAATGAATGAGGAAAGTGAGGCTTCACAATTACTAATGGATTTTTGTGCTATGGTGGAAACACAATTTAGAACTAAGGTGAAAAACGTTAGGAGTGATAATGGATATGAGTTCACCTTTAACATTATGAAGAAATTCTATCGGGAAAAAGGAATCATCCATCAAACAACATGTGTTGACACCCCTCAACAAAACAGTCAGGTTGAGAGACAACATCGCCACATATTGAATGTTGCAAGAGCCTTAAGGTTTCAAGCTCATCTTCCTTTAGAATTTTAGGGGGAATGTGTTTTGACTGCCGCTTATTTAATTAACCAAACCCGTATGGCTACACTTAACTGGAAGACCCCGTACGAAATCCTATTCAATGACAAGCCCTCCTATGAACATTTACGTATTTTTGGCTCTTTGTGCTATGTTTATAACATTCAATGACCAAAGGATAAGTTTAGTGTTAGGAGTAGGCGGTGTGTCTTTATTGGATATCCTTTTGGAAATAAAGGAAGGAGGGTTTATGATTTAAAAATCAGGAAAATTTTTGCAAGCGAGATGTCATATTTTATGAGGGAATTTACCCATATGAGACACAAGCAAAGGCAGAAGATGCCTTTCTTCAACCTGGGCAGCCAAACGTGTCACTTGGCACTGATTTTGTAGAATTTAAAGCCTCTGGGCTGCAACAGCACCGAATCCGGGATGTTTGCATGAAAATGAGTCCAACGGATCACATCTGGGCCCCCAAGATGGCCCAAACCGCTCGCTTCAGTCCACAATTGAAGGAGAAGGAATTGTTGGGCCGCGAGAAGACCAGGCCTCACTTGAGGAAGCAACACCCACCATGTCTGGGTCGCGATCTGATGCAGTGCCCAGGCCCAGTGCTTCCCGGGACAAGGGGAGTGGGCCGGTCATCGACAGCCTTGTAGTGACGTCCCCAAAAAGAGGGGGCATGCTCGAAGAAATAGCCCAGGACCATGGGCCTTTATTCCCAGAAGCCCAAGAGCGTGAAAAACAGGTGAGAAAAGTACCGGGACATTTTCAGGACTATGTTTGTTACTCGACAAGATCACAAAACCCCTATTCGATGGTCTCACATCCACATCCTAAGGTCTCCTCAGGTAAACCGTATCCCATTGCTCATTATGTTACTTGCAATAAATTCTCTGGCACGCATAGATGCTATTTAGCTACTATTGATAAAATTGTAGAGGCTAGATTTTTTCATGAAGCAGTAAAAGACCCAGCATGGAGAGAGGCCATGACAAAGGAAATTGACGCACTCGAAGAAAATAATACATGGAGCGTCGAAGAGCAATCGCCAGGAAAGAAACCTATAAATTGCAAGTAGGTGTTCAAGGTCAAGTACAAGTCTAATGAAAGTTTAGAGAGGTACAAAGCCTGCCTAGGAATCCGGGGAGATGAGCAAATAGAAGGATTCGACTACAATGAGACGTTCGCCCCTGTGGCCAAGATGACTAGTGTAAGAATATTTTTATCAGTTGCTGCAGCCAAAGGATGGGAACTCCATCAGGTGGATGTTAACAACGCCTTCTTGTATGGAGATCTACATGAGGAAGTCTACATGACAATGCCTCCAGGATTTCGGGCCTCTAATCCCAACAAGGTATGTCGGTTGCGCAAGTCACTTTATGGCCTGAAGCAAGCACCTCACCAGTGGTTTGTAAAACTTTCTTCGAAGCTTTTGGAGTATGGTTTCAACCGATCCTATGCAGATTATTCTCTTTTCACTTACAAAAAGGGTGACAAGTTCATGGCATTACTTGTGTATGTAGATGATATTGTTCTCACAGGTAACGATCATCAATTGTGTGCAGATTTTAAGGCATATTTACATAAATGCTTTCATATCAAAGATCTTGGGAACTTAAAATACTTCTTGGGAATTGAGGTTGCAAGGAGCCCCCAAGGTTTATTTTTATGCCAGAGAAAGTATGCTTTAGAAATTATAAATGAATGTGGACTCTTGGGATCCAAACCAGCTGATTTCTCCATTGAGTAGAACCACAAGCTTGCATTAGCCTCAGGAGCACCTTGAGCGATTCGACCCAATATAGATGCTTGGCAGGATAATTGATCTATCTTACTATCACTCATCCAGAACTATCATATGCGGTACATATTTTGTCCCAATTCATGCAAAATCCAAGAGAAGAGCACATGGATGCTGCGAGAAGGGTACTGCGTTATTTAAAAGGGAGTCCTGGCCAAGGCATTTTATTACAACACAATTCAAATTTGCAGGTGTATGCATTCTGTGACTCAGATTGGGGAGCATGCCCCATAACTTGGCGCTCACTAACTGGGTTTCTCGTCACTCTTGGTGGATCTCCTGTGGCTTGGAAGACCAAGAAGCAACGGATAGTTTCACGATTTTCAGCAGAAGTAGAATATAGAGCCATGGCCACAGCAACTAGTGAGCTCATCTAGATCAAAGCCTTCTTAGCTGCTATGGGCGTCTTCTTGGACAAGTCCATGTAACTCTTTTGTGATAATCAAGCAGCGCTTCATATTGCGAAAAATCCGGTCTTTCACGAGCGCACTAAGTATATCGAGATCGATTGCCATTTTGTGCACGAACGACTACTTTCAGGTGATCTCGTCACTACGTATGTGCCCTCCAAATACCAAGTTGCAGATATATTCACTAAAGCGCTTGGCAAACAACAGTTTCAGTCTTTACGCGGCAAGTTGGGCATGTTTGGAACCACTTGCTCCACCTTGAGGGGGAGTATTAAGGAAACCTAGAAGATACAATCATGTAAATATTTTATTTGTATTATTACCTTCCTAAAGTTTGTATATGTATTGGATTGTAGTTTCCTTATTGCTCTAGGCTAGGTTTTTATGTTTTGCTTCAGAACCGTGATGTATAAATTTGATAGGCCATTCGGCCATGAGGAGTGTGGTGGAAAAATTATCTTCCACAACTTGATTCTTGTGAGTTTATTTCACAAACAGATGATTATATGGAATATTGAAAAACTTATTCGGATATCTAAGACTTTACACATGAATAGAATTTCCTTTCAATCCTTGGCACTTTGAACTCCTCCCAGCCCCCAACCCCCTATGTCAGATTGTGTGTGTTCTACTAAATTTATGTTTTCTTACAACCTGTTTACCTGCAGCAAAAACCTACCGTCCACCCCATGGACTTAACAAATCAGATTCCTCTTCCCCAACCCCTGGACTTAACAAATCTGGCATGAGGCAACATCATGAAGGAAATCATATGTCAAAAACTATAGTCCTCTTGAGTGGGCCGCAATTATTTTTGCCAAGCTTATGAAAAGCATCAAAAATATGTACAGAACAAAGTAACTCAACTAAGTGCAATGAATAAGGAACTCAAAACCTAAACACTTTTTTTTTTGGGGGGGTGGGGGGATGAATTCATTCACGTTCATTAATACAGGCCAATTGATCATATAAGGAAGATTTGCTTATTTTAATTCATTTCTTTTCTTTTTTTTCTAGTAGGATATTTGGAGTGTATCTTGTATTCTTTTTATTACCCCAAATATCATGTTTATCCAAGTAATTTTTTTGACGTTCAAGACCTGATAGTATACGAATGGGCCAGAGAAACAATGAGAAACCCCCCCCGAAAAAAACAAACCTACAATCCTAAATCATACATTAAAAAAAAAGATTAACGACAGAAAATCCTGTACCTGAGAATTAGCATTCTCTCACCCTATACATCCTAGCAAAAGCAAATGGTACACCGAAGAACAAGTTTTCATCTTATTACCTAAAGTTCATGCACATAGTTGAATCGCCTCCTTACCCGTCTTCTCACAAAACCAACAAACCAAATCCCTGATGAGAACAAAATGGTAAGATTAAAAATGAAAAAACAAAATTAAAACTAAGGTTAAAACTAATCAAAAGAATAAAAAAATTAAAAGCTTAGCAATCCCTCTTTTGACATGGATTTCGTATGGTCATTTGAGGGCCCACACGGCAAGTCATCAATATTCATGTACAATGGCCTCCACCACCGTGCCAGAAGCCATTGTCCCTGAATCCATAGTTGCAATCACAGAAATAAGGGTGCGGGTCTGACCCTAATTACATTAGTGAGTAGATTAAGATAAAGAGAGATAGAAGAGAAAATGACTTTTTATTTACAATTATGCAGTCTGAACTAAAATGTGTAGTTACTTGTATGCAACTATGGGGTTACTTATGAGCAGTTATGCACTAACTTGTGCGACGTGACGGAGTGGACAAATTGCGGGTGAGTAACTGCCAAACATCAATTTAATGAAAAAGTTAATAGTTGCTTTTGAAATAAAAAAATGGTAATTAATGGTGGACGGCATTGATTTTGTCATGCGTCAAATCAATGAAGTATATGCATCTAGGCTCTGCTAATCACGGTTGTTTAGGCTTAGGAAATCTAGAGGAATTCAACGGCATGGGCCGTGCATGAGCAGTTACAAAGTTCCTCTAGAGGGAAGGGAGTTTAGAGATGTGAAGCTGACAACAATGCGCAGTAAGTTTTTTTTCCTTTTTTTTTTAAGTGTAAAAGTCAACAAATATGATTAACGGTTATGATTTTACACTGTGGGAAATCAAAGGCTATTAATGAATTTTGCACCTAAAAATAAGGAGAATAAAGTGTTGACAATATTCATTTTATATATAGTATTAGATTAGATAGATATAGTCATACACCATTGGGCTCTACATATAAGAAGACCCCCCCCCAAAACAAAAAAAAGAAGAGTGATAAATATGAATGTATAACCATTTTTGACAAACTGGTTTCATCTATCACGAAGAATAAACTTATAACTCTTCTATGGATTGAATTGGGATAAAATATATAGAATCCTTACAAAACTAAATAAATTAAGCACTGGGTGATCTCTATGTGTTATCACATGGTGAAGACACATCACTCCGTTTTTGCAATTTTTATAAGACGTAATGATATTCATTTATTATTTTTCTTCAATCGATATGTTAATTATTCGTTTTATACGTACTAAAATGTAATAAAAGAAACTTAGAATTTACTATTAATAATTATGACCGATGAAAATTTTTGACTGTAGAAGATAAAGAATATTGGAATTTCTTTCCATGAGAGAGGCTGGTGAAGAGGAGCTGAAGAGTATTGCTAATACTTATATATTGTAATAGATATCGTAATTCAAGCAACAATTCTATATAAGCCATCGCTGAATTTTAAAAAAAAAAAAAAAAATCTATACAAGCAATCGAGAAAATGGGTAGGTTAATTTACCTTAAAAAAATAGTGGTTTGGCACAGAAGATAATTTATACTAGATTGAGAGATTGAGCCCACCAATGCCGTAAAATCAATTCACGTTAGAAAAGAAAAGAAGAGACAAGAATTTAGCCTTAAAGGAGAGAAAGAGTCCACATCGTGCGTGATTGGAGGGGAAAAGACAGTATGTGGGAGGGTTTGTCATCATATTTGGCTCCTTTAATTAGATGCAAATCTTAATAATTAAATGCTTTAAATATAGGAAAAGTCTATATGCCTAACGTCATATATCATGCCACTAGTGACTAATCTAGCTTCTTTTGAGGTTTAGTTGAGAAGTTCTCTCGTCATCATTTGCAAATTTCTATGCTCAATTTGCCATATAGGCGATTTTATGATAGGTAGGGGGTCGGTTGTCCAAATCATACATACAAGACTATCATATAGGTATTTAAGAAGTATGCTTTTGTCTTTTTAAAATTTTACAGTGAGCTAACGAATTTCGATTTCAGATGGATATTTTTCATTAACAATAGATATAGATATTTACATATGTATGTAAAAAGGTCACTAATTTATGAGTGAGATAGTTTCATAATAAGTTTTACAAGACCTTCTTGTTGGACCTTTTTTTTTAATAGCCATATCTCATTGTTTACATTGATGAGATTTGCAAATCTTATTGAAGCCAAACTCTCTTAAAAGAAAAGTGGAAAACAAAGAGTATTCTATTTGGTACCTATGATATTTATATATTTTTTAAAAAAATCATTAGAAAAATGGCGTGAAATAAGTTTAAGTTCTAGCATTAATCTTCATTAGTTAAATTCTATGAAAAATATGTTTATTTTCATAATGTGTTCCAAAATGAATTTCTCAAAGTACAGGTACACCAAATGAAATATTAAAATAAACAAACAAATAAACCTATTTAATAATATGAGCAATATTGCCCCCTTTGTCTCAATATGATAGTTTGTCCTAAAATTAAGAGCCTCACATACATCTCGCTCAGAATAGACTCTCAATTCTAATAAGAAATAAATCATCTTTTTAGAATAAATACAATAAGTTTTAGCTCATCTAACACCCCACATCAACCAATTACTATGACTATGTTTTAGTTATGTACGTTTGACCACAAATGTGAGACTTCATTTCATGGGTATATAAAGAAGGATGATGTATGATTTCTATTTTATGAAGACGTATTTTCATGTTGGCAATTTCCTAGATAACGTGGGGACATTAGGGCTGGAAAAGATTTAACATAAGGTTCAACAATATTGCCATTTAACAATTATATAAAAGTTGTATAGCATGTCATAACGTCACCATTTGTAAAAGGATAAGATAGTAACTTATTTAAAACCTATAACTAATTTCAACGTTGTGTGTTGCACAATTTTCTTATAAGTTTTATTTTTGATAAATCTTTTAAATTAATTCTGATTTCTCTTATGCATTAATGATATATTACTACTGGGAAACTAACACAAGTCCCATAATTGTAGCCACGATATGAATATTGTTCAATCTTGACATATAAAATGTAGAATTTATAATTTCATTAAAAGACCTATTTTATAAATTTACAAATTTTAATAAATGAGGAGTAAATAATTTTGGTAGTTGATGTTTGCGTCTAAAATTTCTTCCTCTAGCCCAAGACAAAACAAGTAATATAATTCTCCCAACTTTCCCTTCGCCCTTCTTCATGCCAGTCGCCTAAGCTGACAGCCACCTCCATTTATTCCGGTGAGCCTCTGTCCCTCACCATTTTCGCCGGCACATCCCTCTTTCTTGGGACATTCTTCAAACGGTGAATAGCACGATTTTGGTTTCTCCTCTCCCTAGTTCAAGCTATTATCACCCAAGTTATCGCCCCAAAGCCCTCCACTTATTTCAGTGGGCATCATCATTTTCGCCGACGAGAACCTGTCTTTTACTGACACAGTGTATGTGTGGATCTCTCAATATTTTCCAGTGAGAAGTGCCAGCTCCACATCTTCCTCAATTTTTTTGGTGATAAGTTCCACCCGAGTCTTTGACGTAGTTTTGTGATCGAGCATTGCTGTCAGCAAGAGAGAGAGTCATCATTATCGTTTTCAGATGAAGGTAGATCACTGCACAAATTTTCCTCCCCCCATCCCAACTTTACTTATTTATTAAATTAGGGCATTTTATAGCATATAAAAGTCATATGGCATAATAGGTAGAAGTAGTAGATGCCCTTTAGGTAATATTTGTGGAAAAAATTTCTATTGCCTTCCTATTTTATTTCCAACACCTTAGTTGCTCAATTAAATTGATGATTAGCTACACAGTAAATTTACACTGGTAGAGATTTCCAAAAATTGCGGCGTAAGGAGAGACCATATGTGGCACGGTTACGAAGAGTACAAAACTGAAATTTTCAATGCGCTAGAGAAAAGAACAATTTTTAATATGCACTTTGATCAGAATTGAACTTCGGTAGTGTAGCACTAAGTAGTCTTATCTCCACTGCTCGAGTGACCTCCATTGCAACAAACTTAGTTGCCTGCGATGTACTTGTCATCGTGGCAGTTTCAATGACAACCATGGTGGTTCGCATGTGTAACATCATCTAGTGGTAGGGTTTTCAACTAATTGTCCCAACCCCCCCTCTCTCTATATATATATGTGTATGTATATGTATGTTAAGGAATGTAACAAGTAATTAACAACTATTGAAATGCAGAAGGGCAGGTGGAGAGTGACAATGTAGGTGGGGGATGGGGGTTTGGTAAAGTGAGGATGAAGTTTTTTCCCCTTTTTTGGCTTCTATTGAATGAATGACAATACTATGGAATTTAAATAGCAGTTACGAAAAATACTTTATATTCATTAATTAACTTTCTTTAAATTTCTATAAATGAAGTCCTATTTCTAATTAATATTGAGTTACTTAGTACTGAGTTTAGACCACACCACTTGTACGATCTATATTGTAGAAATTACTATGTCTACCATGGTTGACATTTTGCGACAACCACATTACTTATTGACAAAAATGCAAGGATTATAAATTATACAAACAACAATAACAACAACAATTTTCAATACCGATCCCGCTTATGCGGGGTATGGGAGATCCAAATGTAGACAGTCTTATCCCTACTCACATTACTGCTTATGGAGAGACCGATTCTAATAGACCCACAACGATTACAAATTATAATAAAATAAATCTAAAACGCTAACTAAAGCCTCATGAGTTCTTGTTGAGGAGGAACCAATGATTGTGTTTAAGCACAGCATAAGCTTCTATAGGATGGGTAGCAACATCTACCGCTAATATTGCAGCATCTGGCATGGTTACCGCTACTGTTACAATGAATAGCATTTCTGATGGTTATCGTGAACGTTGACCAGCCCTAAAAAATGAGGGTTGGATGACCACTAACGCCACCTAAGTGGTGGATGGTTAATAGGACTCAAAACTAATATAAAGGGAGGTTTAGGGGTTTAATCAATATAAGTGGCAAAACTCTCAACGAAAATACTATGATCTCTCCCTCTCTCATGCAACTAACTCGCCATCCCCTAAGCCTAGGGTTTCGGATGTGAAATCGACAGTAACTTTAGTAGCCACTGTTTGATTGCTTGGTTGATTAGTAGGTGATTCTCGAGCAACCAAATTCTTCACTTTGGAAACTAAAATTCAACCCCGTAACTACTTTTAGTGCTATCAGAGCCAAATTTGCCCAGTTTTGACCTAATTGATTCATTCATGATTTCATATGCGATCAGTTCATTTACTTTTGCTTATCATGCTAATTACGTTCTCCTAAAGCATGTTCTTTTATGCGACTATATATTGTTGATGCTACTCTAGAACCCTAATCCCCAAGCATGAAACTCTACCTCTCGTCCCCAAACTTGACCTTTGAACCTAACCTCACCGTGGAATAACCCAACCCCTCCATCATGGCTGTGGTGGCGATGGTGACAAAGAGGCCTCTGTGACCCACCAAACCTCAGATCTAACCTCCCTCAAGCCCCAAAATTAGTAATTAAGACTTTTTGCAAAGAAAGGGGTAGAAAAGGAGTTAGAAGCAAAGAAATTGAACCATACTCATCAGAGCCACTATGGAGGGATGGCACACATGTGTGTCATGCATAATTGACGAAGACGTTTTCCAATCACCTTATTCCTCTTTTGCCTAGCTAGCGCACGGATCTACCCAACACCAGTAAGAAAACCGCAAAACAACTACTTATGGAAGCACGAGAAGCAGACGCACCCGCCGCCTGAATGGCATGTTGGGTGCATAAGATGCGTTATGCTACTCAAATTTGGCTGATCTGCATATTGCTTGTGGTGGTTTTGGCCGAGAAAGAGTGGAATAAGCCCTAAAGGCCTTGTTTTAACAATAAAGAGGGCAGTGGCTATCATCTCTTGGGCAAAGAAAGGTGGAAGATAGTTTTTTCTGTGGCAGTGCAAGAGTGAGAAAGCCGTAAGCAGGGGTGGTGATTCAGTGGTGGCATCGAAGCCGAGAGAAAGGGACCTATTGAGCTCCATGTTTTTCGGGTTTGGAGAGAGTTCAGAGAGTGTAGAAAGTTTCAGAGGAAGACATGTCAGAAGGAGAGAGTTGGGTTGGTGGTTATTTGGGTGGATAGAGTTTTCGATCAAGACCCACTTTAAATGGTGTTCTTTTCTTTTTATTTTTCAGTTAACTATTATTGGAAATATGATTTGTAGATACAGTTCCATTGTTGTTTTTCGGCCATTAATAAGGTCCTATAAATGTTTAATTAATTGTATGAATTTGTTTCATACTATCTTTTGCTATTTATCTAGAATCACAGAAAATATGTCATGTTGAGTAGTATCTTATGAATTTATTTCATGATATTTAAATTCGTAATATTATGGATGTGTTTTTATAATATGCAAGTGTTATATGGATATGTTTTATGTTATTAGTAAAATTACATAAATGCACTGTATATAATATGATGTTTGAATCTTTATGAATAACATTTGGTAACATGTTATTATAAATTGGTTTTGTATTTTTTTGTGATTATGTTTCATAATAAGTATATGTTATTCTATAAATTAGTTTCTATAGTAATATTAATTTTTGGGTTAGTTATCTAATTGTAAATGATATGACAAATACGCAACATATGACCATGATTATATAATTCACTTTATATCATAATAATAGATTCATGTAAATTTGTTTTACATGATTAGGTTGAGTATCCTTGTGGTATTTCTCAACAGTGTGTCAAGTATGTTAATGTTTGTATGCTTCAATTTTATAAAACAGTGACAAATAGATTATAGAAATTTCTAATTTATAGTTGTTTGTGATGATTATGAGCTTACCTAAATTTTTTAAAATATGATATGAATGGTGAGGTTTTTGTTGATTTAATTATTTGGAAATATGCCAAATGTCCATCTTGTATATACTTTTAGATATGGCAACTAAAAACCTAACTGGTGGTTTTGCCCACTAATGAAATGTTGGATGACACTAACTATGGCATCTAGTATCTAAAGGTTTAGTTCCTCTTGAACGATAGTATGTATTAGAACACCTAAGAACTTCTATGTTCGCTTTGACAGACAAAGAAGAGCATGACAAAGATGTTACTATTAGTGAGCAGTGTCAAAAGTGCCTAAAGGCATATACAGCTTGGCTCAAAAAGGATTGATGAGAACAATATACTATGTTGTATTCATGCACGACAATTTGATGGGAGAACTTGAGAGATATCTCACTGTTAGGGATATGTGGGATCAGCTTAAGATCAAGTTCTGCTAGACATCCACGACAAGGCTGCATACCTTGCACTTAAAGTGGATGCAATATTCTATCGACTCTGGTTAGAGTATCATCAAACACCTATGAGCCCTAAATGCCATGGTTCGTGATCTTAAGGCTATTGGGTGAGATATCTCTAGGGAAGAACAAATCCTAAATGTGGTTTTCACTTTCCTAGGTGATATTGATCACTGGAGGAACTTTAAGCTCATTGTGACCGATATGAGCACATAAAGGCCTTCGAAGTCATCTTAATTCACCTCAAAATGGACGAAGAGCATTTAAAATGGGTAGACCCCTCCAATGTGACTTTTTTTACCAGAAGGGACATACCCAAGGGCCACAAGCCCTATTGAGGTAAACAATCTGAGAAGGCTCCTAAGCCCCCTTTAAACTCCCAGCCTAAAGGCAGTATTGCTAAAAGGCAAAATGTTAAGGGCAACAAAGAGAAGAATATAGCATGTGCAAGTGTTATAAATATGGAAAGAAAGGGACACTTTGTGTGAGATTGTCCTAAGCTAGCTGTATCCCTTTTCACTGAAACTACGTAATCATATGCATTTTCCCATGATTTTGTTGCTAACTCCTTTCCTTAATAGATTGTAGACACGGAAACAATCAAGCATAAGTTCAGGATGAAGTTGGATTTACGGAATTCGATCGCTACCTAGTTGGTTCATGGACCATCATACTAGGGAACGACAGTAAGGAAGATGTCCTTGACGTAGGGACATAGTAGTGCGAACTTCATGTGAAAAACAAGTCGCTTTTTCATGATGCTCTCTATACACCAATGATGTGATGTTCTCTTGTGTTTTTTGTTTCTTTAATGAGATTAGATTTCTCTTTTGGTTTTTATCCTCATGGTTTAGACATGTTTTGTAATGGCAATTTGTTTAACCACATAACATTGAAAGGTGATTTTATTAAATCCATATTTGAACTATATTTATAATAATGCATGCTTTTATCTTATATTTTGACTTTGATTTAGAATCTATTAAGTTGCCTGGTCGACATGGCGATATGGGCCAAGATAAAATGAGTAGGACAACTAAAGATGGTCTTTTAGACTCACTCACTAGGGTTAAGTTACCCAGGTGTGAGCTTGTCTGGCTGGCAAAGCAATCATAAATCCTTTTGGTGAGGCATCGAGGTCATCGAGTCACTTAGAGTTAATCTACTTTAACATTCGCGGACCTATGAATGTGAAAACGTGTGATGAGGCTATATATTTTATTACTCTTATAGATAATTATTCATGACATGGTCATGTGTACCTATTTTATTCCACTGCTATAAGGAATTTGATGTGCTCAAACACTTCGTAGCGAAAGCGGAGACTTGATTGGAGCAATAGTTAAAACTGTTCAAACCGATTGAGGTTGTCATATCTCTATGATATGTTCAAAGAGTTTTGTGAAGAACAAGGTATGTGGATACAGCTGATGATTCCATGTGCTATGCTAGGAAACAGTGTTGGCGAGTGTAAACATTGTACATTGCTCAATTTGGTTAGATCAATGATGGCACAGGCTAAACTCTTAATTAGTTTTGGAGGGTATGCACTACTAACGATAGCATATATTCTTAGCTATATGTCATCCAGAAGTGTATCTACCACTCCATGTGAGTGATGATATGATAAAAAATTGTCCTTAGATCACTTATGCGTATGGAGTTCGGTAGGCTATATACATAACCTTATCCACAAACATAAGGAACTTAGTTTAAGAGCTACTAAGATTAATATATATGATGGAGATTGATTCTGATAATGTCGATTTTCTTGAGAATAAGTTCCCAAGCATTGATGAAATAAAAAAAAGGACATACAATTATATAAGTTACAACAATACATTTAGCCATCTCTTGATGAGAGGGAGGATTTGAATTTTCACCAAATCACCGAGGATTGTACACCTCCTCCATCCTATATAACTAGTGAAGTTTGTTCGCTTAATAGAATGAGGTTCATGCTTAATCTCCAATTCCTGAGAGGAATCAACTTGAGAATAAAGTTTGTTCACAATCTTCAAGTCCTAAATGTGCGATCAGTCCATATATTCAGGATCTCAAACCTCAAAGGGATGGTAGGAGTGATTCTTCACATCCTAAGAGTCTCATACCTCTTAGAGAAAGGGGGAGCGACTCTTCATCTTAGCAGACAAATGATGAAGGTCCTAGAATTCGAAGGGGTGAATATAGAAGAATTCCTCGATGATATTTCTAAATCAAAGAGGAAATATTTATATGCACTCTCGTAGAGTGGAGGAGCCTACATCTTTTTAAGGGGTAGTTGATTCATTAGATTGCAAAGAGTAGAATAATGCTATAAGGGATGAGATGGACTCAATGGCAAGAAATAAGGTTGGAAAACTCGTTGATCATCCACCTCGATATAAGCCAATTGGAAACAGATGACTTTTTTAAGATAAAATGTTAGGTGAATGGATTGATTTAAATGTTCAAGGCTTATTAAGTGACGAAAGATTTTAGCAAAATTGAGGGTATAGAATATAAAGAGAATTTTTCTATTGGGGTAAAAATTTACCTCTATTCGTCTATTTCTAGCCTTAATTAATTGCACATTTAGACTTAGAGATATTTCAGATAGATGTAAAATAGATTTCCTTGATGATAATCTTGAGGGAAAGATTTGTACAGACCAATCTATTGGTTTTGTATCAAACGGTCAAGAGGACAAGGTATGTAGTCTTAAAGGGTCTATATATAGTCTTAAGTAATTTTTTTGATCTAGTGCTTTAGATTTCATGAAGTGATTGCTTTGTTTGGCTTATCCATGGTTTCAAAGACTATTTTTTGTATGTCAAAAGAATAAGTAGAGGGAATTATATTTCTTACCATATATGTTGACGATATATTTCTGGCTGGAAACAACTTCGGGATGGTTAAAGGCATTAAGCACTACTTATCCTTTATCTTTGAGATGAAGGACTTGGGTGAAGTTGGATATGCCTTAGATGTAGAAATAGTTAGAAACTGTCCTATGAAGCTCCTGGGCTTAAGAAACAAACGTACATTAAAAAGGCCTTAGAACATTTTAGGATGCATAATTCTAAGCACGAAGACAATTGTGTTGAGAAGGGTTTGGCCTAAAGTTTTAATCAATTCCCTAAAACAGATGATCAGGAAAAGAAGATAAGCAATGTTCCCTACACTAGTACTATAGGAAGTTTAGTGTATGTCATGTTATATACATAACCTGACATTTACTTTGCAGTTGGTTTGTTAAGTCATTACAGAAGTAACCCAGGACATGCTCACTAGAAAGCCATCAAGAGAATCATCCGCTACCTTCGTGGTACTAGCAACCTGGTCCTTTGCTATTAGCTTGGGACTGTAAGTCAAAAGGATACTCGAATGCCAATTGGGGTGTTGATCCGGATGAGTTTAAGTCAACCTTAGTATGTGTTTTCATCCTTGGTAGGGGAGCCATATCATGGTGCAGCAAGAAGGAAGACCACATGGAACTCTCAACCATAGAGGTAGAGTATGTTGCTTGTTGCCTTGCTGCTCAAGAGCCAACATGGCTTAGGAGTTTTCCTCAGAATCTTAATCTCACTCCTAGGGTCAATGGTCCTATTAAAATGTTATACGATGATACTAATCCGAAGTTCCATCGAAACACTATACACATCAAGAGGTGTTATCAATTTAAGTGAGCAACCTTAAAGATAATTGAGACTCTCATGAAGTATATATCCTCTAACAAGATGATTGTTGATATGTTGGTTAAACCGACCATAGATATACTTTCAAAGCTCATATGATAAGTCTAGGACTTCATAGGGTTTAGTTCTTGGATGTATCTTATTATGTGATGGATACGTTTCTTTTGTAATTAGCATTTATGCAATAAATATGCATATTTTTTTTTCCAAGTGTTCATGATTTCTTACCACATGTTAGGCATATTGAAATGTTATAGAATTCTAATTAGCCTGCTCACATAGGCAATCGCCCTGATGCTTAGGTGGCGAGCAGAATGAGACTGGATCATATTGGCTTTAGGTTTGCAATATTCATTCATGATACTCATTACAGTCGTATTAGTGAGTCTAAGATAAGACTCTCGAAAGATGATTATGAAATAGTTGATTTCATATTTAAGCCCTAGCAGCCGAATCTTGAGTGTTAAGATTAACATTTATTATGTTGATCTAGTGGCTCATGTTAGGTGTTTAGGAAAAATCTAGACAGTCGAATCGAATGGCATAATGGAGTAACATGCTCAATTGATTAGGAGTTATGCATAAATTTCATATTATGCATGCTCATAAGACGACTAATAGGAGTGACATTTAACTTTCATATTTTTATCGCTGTGTGATCGTAGGGACAATGACCCTTCGACTTAAAACTATGATATGATGGTGAAGCTTGATGCTACTACCTTAATGTGTTTCTTAAGGCCCAATATGTATATGGTTCAATAAAGCACATTAGGAAAGTAGTTTAGCTAGGATGGACTATCATGAGTATTTAAGAAAAAATCTATACATCTTTAATATATTAGCCCAGATGATTATATTGAGTATATAATGATATCATATATATTGTTTACCATAAAGGGACTAAGTATGCTACCAGTGATGCTTGGTTGATTTGGGGCTATCATGTTACATGAGAGTGTCAGTTAGTTAAATGGTCACTTAACATAACACTATTGATTGCTCTCTGGTCGCACGCCCCCACTCCTGATATACAGCATGAAAAGTTAAGATTAATCGAGAAACATGTGGCTGATGGCTTATGTGGTCGAGTGAAAGCTGTTGGAAGCCCTATAATACTAGGGTTGGATGGCCAATAATGCCACCTAAGTGGTGCACACTTAACAGGACTCTAAACCTATAGAAAGCGGGTTAAGGGGTTTAATCAATATAAGTTGCAAAACTCATAATGAAAATACTCCTGTCTCTACCTCTCTATCAGTATCGCCTTGTCATCCCTTAAGGCTAGGTCTGGGATGTGAAAGTGCTGGTGGCTATAGTAGTCACCACTTGATTGTTTGTGTTGCTTCATAGCCAATTCTCAAACAATCAGATTCTTGGCTTTCGCACCAAGACGTTAGTCCTTTAACTTCCTTTAGGCTAATTAGAGTCAAATGGCTTCTTGTTGAGGAGGAATCAATTCTATTGAACAGTTACCGAGATCTGCCGCTAATATTGCTGCAATATTGGCATGATTACCATTGTTATAGTGTACACCATTCTGGATTATTATCTTAAATGTTGGGTGGAAGAAAGAGATGAAAGGGAAAGTTAAGTTTACTTTAGGAGTGACATTTAACTAGGGAGGTAAAATGTTAGCATGTTTAAGATAATTATTTGATTCCGGAAAAAAGTGAGTGGTCTTCCATTTATATTACTTGTATATTTGATGTTTGATTTTGGTAATCACCGTCCTTATATCCGTTATTTGTTTTCCTAATTAGTCTCAACTAGAATCTTGTCTGAACATTTAATAAGGATAACAATTAACAACCATAATTCGTTTTATTTAAAAAATCCTTCCCACCTACCACAATTATAATCCGGAATTCCCACCTACCCCAATTATATGTCCCGAAGCCAACCCCCCTGTTACTTCTCAAACCTATAATCCTCCCCCCATTCTTGCTTCTCAAAGCCAGAACCCCCTCCCTTAATTTGGCTACTCTTGACGGGTGTCAAGCTGCCAAGCCTCCATTGATAGGTCCTTGGCATTTGATTCGAGCTCAACTTCACCATGGCTTTAATCAAAAAGCTGGAATCGAAGGGCAGATCCTATATTTTCTAGGAGAATTTGTGGTTTGAGGGGCTATTCAAACTCGACATTCCAAGTTCTTGATTTTCTGGTAGCATTCCTCACCTAAGAGGTTCTTGACTCTTACATTGAAAAGTAACGTCTCCAATCCCATCCTCGATGAACTCCAGCTCTGATTGTTGGCTGCTAATGTGATGGCTATTGCATGCAAGAATGGCGACAAACTATTTGATGCGGTGGATTTCCCTCTCGTTGCCATCTCTTCTCCAATTAGCCATCGACACTGCTTGGTGTGGTGGTTGGTGAGTTTTTACTACTGCCCTTAATCTAGTCTGAAGCTCTATCTTTTTCATTTAATTATTTTGGTTTTTTGGAATTGTAATATGGGTACAATGTGATCAATTTGGATCCATGGACTTGGATGTAATCATTCTATTTGTTTCCTTGTAGTAGTATGAAACATCTTCTTTGATTTCCATATTGAATGTTTCTTCCTTTGTTGAAGATTTAAATCTTAGTTCACAGCTCTTATAAGTCATAAGCTTTTGAACCTTGTCATATGCAATTCGTATTTGTCTTACTTTGACTTGAAAATTAAAAACCCTAAATAAATAATCAATTTATTCAATAATTTAATAGAGTAAAAGAACAAATGGAAAGTTTAAAAAGAAAATTAAAATCTACAAATTATCAAATGTGCCTAATACTTGAGGGAGAGATGGGGTTTATTTAACAATTACTTGCTGAGACTTTCTGTTTCTTCTACAACAGATTAAAACCACCTTGCTCCATATTTTCTTTCTTTGGACATGCTGGCTTGGTATGACCAGATTCTTGGCATATTGAACAACTTTTGCTTTGTTTTTTTGCCAATTCCTTCCTACATATCAAGCAATGCTTTCTTGGGCATCCCTTTGTCTTTGATTTTGGTGGACACAAGATGCCATCTCTATCTCTTAGGTCATTGTCCTCCTAAATAAGCTTTTCTTAGGAAACTTCTATAGGATCACAGCTAAGATTTTTGGTTCCTCACTACTACTTTCTGATGCATTAGAACACTAACGAGAAGGTACATAAGGTGAAGGGATTTGGAGGCAGTTTGTGCTGATAAATACCTGCAGCATTGACAACATAATATGACTTAAAATTCAAAATTCTTACACCTACACATTGTTATGTTGCCATCCTAGAACACGTTGTGTTTTCTGCTGTCTGATCCATAGTACTTTAAGATGAACTCCGGTCCTTCAACATGAACAAGAGAATATTGGCTGGCTCTCTCAAGTTCTTGAATTGTTTTAGACGCAAAAGGTGTGAGGACTTGAACAGCTTGATCTTCTAATGGTGATTTCATTTTTAAAGAGGCAGGTCTCACTATAGATGTGATCTTGCTATGTGTATGTTTATGTTTCATCTCCTTAGTGGCAATACCTATCTATAATTTTATGGTATGAAAATAGGGAAAAAAAGTCATTGGATTGTATAGTTGGAATTATTTTTCACATAAATAGAAACGAAATATTTTAATATTTCAAAGAAGTCAAGCATACAATTTGTTTAAAGAAATTAGTCAAACTAGTATGAGAAGATATAAACCTCTTGATGAATGCATTTACGCTCTCCAATTCACCGTGGTTATCATTCCTTCAACCAAAAAAAAATCCCGAGAATAAGCTAGTGCCCAAAAGTGTCTAATCTGATATAAACCTTTGATGTGCTTATTGTTTTGCAAATTAAATTTGGCAATGTTTAAAGGCATTATGCTTAAATTCTTTGGGACAACTCATGTTAAAGCTTGTAAAAGTCAGCACATGAATTTTGATGATCATTATGAAGAGGAGTTGTGAACTAACCACTAAACTTTGCAGTGACATGGCATCATACACAAAAACTATGTTTGGGAGTAGGCATTTTACCTATGATTGCTTCCAACACCCATGGGTCTTGGTTAGCTATAATTACCCCACGAGGCTTTCTCAACATAGTGATAAAAGTTTATAGTAAAATATCCAAAAAAAATTCACAAGATTTCAGCGTTGGGGAGCATAATAAGTATGTATAAATGTGTAGAAAAAAAATAAAGGAAAATCATCAACCACTTAAAAGTAGATTTCATCTCATTGCATAAAGTGTACAACCAAACATAATTGTATGCCTGTGATTGTCAATACAAACAAATATTGTGTAGGGCTATCATAAGCATTAACT
>JAKOGI010002267.1:32500-125598 GCA_029747015.1 Carnegiea gigantea
TGATCCAATTAGTGAGGTAGTACACATTCGCATAAGGTTTCCTCAACAAAGTCCCATTTAACAGTGTCATAAGCTTTAGCCAGGTCCATCTGGAGAACCACTTGTTTTTCCTTAGTTTTCTATATGCTTGTAAAATGGGTCATTCTTTGACAACCATTATATTATCAATTATCTTTCTGCGAAGGATGATGTTTGATTGCGTTAGATTGATAATATTTGGAAGATAAATACTTAATTCTGTTTATAGAATTTTAGCATTAACCTTATAAGTCTTATCACAAAGGATGGGGGACTCCAACATCTATATTCAAAATTTTAGAGTAGTTTCCTACTAGCAACATAGGGCAGTTCTGTTTTATTGTGGTGAATAGGTTTTGAAAATGCTCAATCGCTTGATCTTTAAAATCATTGTCTCTGATTGCCCATTCTCCATTGACCTTTTTTCACATGTAAATTTTCTTCCTAGTTTGTCTAACTTTGGTGAACATATAAAAATACTTAGTATCTAGGTTCTGCTACATGAATGTATTGATTCTAGCATTTTGGTCCAATGTGCTTTTTTCCCGTTTTGAGAAAAAGATGGTAATAGTTACCCAGATCTCTCTGTAGCCTCCAAAGGAAAAGAATTGAAAATATTATCAAAACTATGATAAAAAAAATTAGTCCTATATCTTTTCTTTTAGGAAAAAAAGTTTCATTAATGAAAAATTTTATGACATTTACAATGAACATCATCTAACAAGAATAAATTTAAAACATCAAAATTCTCATACCCTAAAATTTAATGGTAAATATACTGTTGGCCTATTCTAAACTTGTAACATCCTTAACATCTATCCTTCATTCCTGAATAGCTACAAGTTATAGTACGACTCCTCATATGACTCCTCGGAGTAGCATATATTTATTTGATCTAATAGATTATACTTAAATGGAAGATCACCTTGACCGAATGTCGATCACCAAAAGTGACTAAATAAATTCTTCTAGGCACTTTTTTTTTATTGTATTCGAGATTATTTTTGAATTTTATTTAGCTTTTGTGTGTCCGCCCGGGAAACAATAATTCCATAAAATATTACGGTCATTAGCTTGCCATATACAACAAATTGGCATAGGTTTTGGAAAGCTCGGCCAAGTGAAAATTAGAAATCAATTGAGCTCCAAGCTTTTTCTTATTATAGTGAATTTCTTAATATTGATCAAGATTGGAGAGTAAGAAATCTACTCCAACTAGAATTTGAAAAGTGCAGGATGACTACCACCACTACAAAAGGAGGCTTTGGGCACCATAGTTCATCATCTTAAAATACTTGTTTAACAGTTGATATACTTATAGATGCCTAAAAAATGCATCTCGAATTGTATAAAATGTCTGATGATGAAACTTATGGCATAATTTATGTAGTTGGAGTCCAGCAGAATAATACGTACTTTGAATTTAAAAGAAAAAAAAGAAGGCAAAAAAAAGGAGAGGGACAACCTAGCCCATTGGGCCTGAATCAACTGCGTACCCCGCCAATTCCTAGTTGGAAACTCGGCTGGATTTCTGTAGCTTTTCTCTACATTTGAAGAGTGTCTAGTGGGTAGAATCTTACCCAAATTACTGCGGTCATTTAGATCAAGCCTACTGAGACTTGGGTTAGGTCTTCTTTTTCTAAATCAACTCATGTTATCCCTTTACAATAACAACATCATCTCCTAGTGTGAGTTCCATTTTTGCGGGGTCTAGGGAGATCCATATGTGGGCAACCTTACATCTACCGACATCTCTACCCGTAGAGAGGCCGAATCCAAGAGACTCACCAAACAAATTTTGTGAAAACATTTTATAGAAGAAGGATTTTGTGAAAATATTTAATGAAAAAAAAACTAAGGATACGCAGCAGGGAATGAACTAAGAAATACTAATAAATCATGTGACTATAACTATATAAACAAAAGTATAACATAAGTACAACATAGCCGAGGTAGGTACCATACCTTTACAAACAGAGGTAAGCACCTAATGTCTCTTCCCAGGTGTGAGTACTACCTGCATACAAACACGACATATGGAAAAAACCACAACCAAAACTACCCTATTGCAATCGAAAAACCACAACCAAATTAGGTGGCTAACTTTCTAAGATCTAAGATCCTAATCCTATCCTGCCATAGTCTCCTATCCTAAGCCATGTCCTCTGTCAATCCTACAACTTGCAAGTCCTCCTTAATTACCTCGTCCAAACTCTTCTTTGGCCGTTCCGTCTCTCTTTTACTTTTGGAGATGCTAATCTCTCACGTCTTCTCACTGGAGCATCCACTCTCCTTCTTTTCACATGGCCAGACCATGTTAGTTTTGTTTCTCTCATCTTATCCTCGATGGGAGCCACTTTAACTAAGTCTCTTATTACTCCATTCCTAATTCTATCTATTCTCATATAACCACATATCCACCTAATCATCCTCATCTCTGCTACTATCAACATTTGAACATGTGTCTTTTTTATTGATCAACACTCCGATCCACATAGTATAGTAAGTCTAACTACCATATGATAAACTTTTCCTTTTAATCCTACAGGCATCCTTTTATTACACAACACACCTGAAGCATACTTCTATTTTTGCCAGGCCACTTTTATGCGGTGGTTAATATCTTCGTTAATATCCCTATTCCGCTTAATGATCGAGCCTAGATATTTAAATTTCTCGACCTTTGTTATCGTCATCCCATCAATGGTGACATCTTCCTCCGCATCTTCCATTCCACTGAAACAACAATTTAGGTATTCAGTTTTTAATCTACTTACTCTAAAACCTCCAGACTCTAGTGTGTGCCTCCATTACTCCAACTCGTCATTAACTTCCTCTCTGGTCTCATCAATAAGAACAATGGCATATGCGAATACCAAACACTATGGTACCTCATTTTGAATTCCTTTTGTAACTTCATCCATAACTAGAGTGAAAAGAAAAGAGCTTAAAGCGGAATTCTGATACAGGGCTATACTAATGTAGAAGTCATTGGTAGTCCCTCCTGGCATCCTAACCCTCGTTTTACCTCCCTCGTACATATCTTTAATAACTTGAATATATACAAGTGACACTCCTTTCTTTTCCAAACATTTCCATAACACTTCATGCGGAATTCTATCATATGCTTTTTCCTGGTCAATGAACACCACATAAAGATATATCTTTCTAGCTCTGTACAATCCTATGAGTCTTCTAAGGAGGCAAATTGCCTCTATGGTCGACCTATTAGGCATAAAACCAAATTGGTTCTCTGATATCGAAATATCCTTCCGCAACCTAGGATCAAACAATACCTAAACATCAGAAAAATACGGGAGAAAGATAAAGACTGAAAATGAAACAGAGAGTTTGAGAGAAAATACTCCAAAACTCAAGAGGCATTAGGAGCAAGAATTGGCTGATTAGTGGAGGTGTCAGTTTACTGGGTTCCCAAGTTAATCAGGTGGGTCATCCTGAGGGCATAACCTAACGTCCAATCATTCTCTTTCATGTCCTTCTTTTTGCTTTATTTAATTTTGGGTTCAGTGAAGACATAACGTTTAATTAGTCCTCACCCATAGCAATTAATTTGAATTATTTCTTTGAATTCCTTTAGATTAATTGTACTTTCAACATGTATTATTTAGTTGATCCTAATATGTTACTTGATTGTTTGTACTAATATAATTAGCTTTAGCTCCCTGTATCAAGTTGTAGAGGTCGTCGCTGATGATGAGCAATGTCATAATACATTTCATCACAACATTGTACCTTCATTGATGAATCTAGATCCTAGCTTTGATATGATGGTGTCAGACAGTCCCTACACCGGGGTTTATTCGGGGCCATTGGAAAACCTCTTTCAAATGTGCTTATTGTCCCCTTTGGTGCCCTTCAGTTTATGGTTCATATGAACCTATTATTCCTTTAGTGTTCCTTCTGTTATTATTTATTTTAGAGATTGGATTTAGTTTACAGGTTTTCCTAGAACTCACTAGTGGCTCTACTTAAACTTCATTGCTTTTCTTATTTCTTATATTTTTGCTTTTACTTTGTCTTCCTAGAGTAGGCAAATTAGTTTGGGATCCTAATAGTAACACTATCTAGAATAGAATCTGGGTTTAGTTCTGGCCTAAAAGCCTAGTCGGGTTCCTGGGTGATGCATTACTGTGAGGACCTAGCTAGGAGGACTGGACCTAGCTATAGCCCAGGGATATGGCCAGGCCCCTGGATTAGGGCCGAGACCTAGTTCCCTGGGTTGAGCCTATGGTCGTGTTGCAGTCCAATATGCTTTTAAAAAAATATGTTAGATTTATATCTAAGCACCTAGCAAGCGGGTCCAGTTATTTATGGGGCGTGGCACCTGGTGTTCCTAGTCGTATGATACTTGCGAATCTAGTAGGATATTTTTTTTCCCAAAAAGAAAGAGGGCAAGATTTGAAATCCAATACGGGAAATTATTTTCAGTTACACTTTCATTAAGCATTCTTACAATAAAGGTGCTACCCTAACAGGATTAATAGTACTTCTAGGTTAAATCATGTTACTGCGTCTCGAAAAATAGCTGGTTAACTTGGTGGGTCCGATAGACTTCGAACTGAGTATGCAACTGTTTCACCCACTTGTGACACACTTTCTTGGTCCATATGATACGGGAAAGCAATTGAAATATTCTAGTCTTACTATGCATCCCATGGATGACATAGAAAGTGTTTTGGTCATAAGATAATGCTCTAAACCTTGCCTTAAGCATTATAACTTAAAACTTTTAATTAGCTTGGAAGTCATGCCCATGTGTGATTCTATGAATGTTTAGAACTCTAATTGACTTTCTAAATTAACCCATACCTAAATGCCTATGAATTGATATTTTAAGCTTTATAACATCACCATTGCGTTTAGGGGCCCAGGTTTAGAGAATGTTAGTCTAGGCCTAGTTAAAAGCATGATCAGTATTTAGACTTCTCAAATTAGGTCAAGCCCAAAAATTGTGATCTTACATTGGAATAGGACTAATAGTCACAATCATGAAGGTGGGAACCCATCCAGTTCCCATGTTTAGCCCATCTATATGAATTAGAGAATAGGTAGAAGTCAACGCTGGGCCCAATAGGGACCCAGTTGGGATCCTGGTAAGGAGGTCTAGTTCAATTGGATTATTTTGAGTTTGTGTTAGGTCTATAATCATTGCATGAAGTCCGTATGCTTGGGTCCTAACAATAGGTGTTTTTAGGTGTAAGATCTGTGCCTGAGTATAATAACATTTACCTATATGCCTAAACTAGCCCATTCCAGGTAAACCAAACCAAAGCTAAGATATGGCCTAGTATAGACCTTGGATTAGATCAAACTTAGGCCAATAATTCAGCTATAACACCCCCAGCCCCTAAGGCTAGGAGCGTTATGCTTTCTTAACTTCTTACTTCAAGTTCTGGGACAAAACGGATAGAGTTTTTCCGAAAAACTGACTGTTTCTAGGCTAAAAGCCTGACAATAAATCCATGCAAATCAACGGAAGCGTAAAACATTTAAAAGAAGCTCAACGGCTACAGCCAGAGTTTATAACCCAATGAGCCACTCGCTCGGAGTGCACCAAACAGAATAGTTCATTAATAAAAAAGAAATGAAAGATACAATTTAATGGATCACACAACTAGAGTATGGAGGTTCACATCCCAAAACATAACTAACTTTGATCAAGAAAACATCTAACTAATTAGATGGTTGACTCATATGGCCATACAGAGCGACCTTCATATCATATGCATTACATGAACTAGAATAATTGTTTACAAACGTTTACAAATTAAGAATACTTTACATGACTTCGTTAAAGACGTCAGTAGGCACACATAACACCTTGCAAGCGAGAATAGACACCATCTTGACATAGCTGACTCAACTTCTTCCTGTCAAAAAGAAAACCTGGGGGGAAAGGGGGAAAGAGTAGTGGGATGAGCAACCATACGCTCAGGGAGTGTCCCCTGACCCTCTTAAAACCAAAACCGCTGTAGGCAATAATATCTTTAATAGTCACATATCACATATTCATACTTTACTATAATATTAGGCATTCGTAAAGTCCTTATGGAATGGTCACTAAACATAAACTTCATTTCAGCCACTTAAACATATTTCTAGGTCTCTCAATGACTAAGTTCCTCTACTAACAAGTAGTTAAGCACGTAAGCAAGCATTGAGGGCTAAGCATAGGAATCTTTCTTTTTATAACATAACCTTTTAGCATTCCATTTAAACTGTACATAAAACATCATTCATATGATGTGCACACATGGTTATCTCTTTTCATAATCATATTTTTCTTGGCATTTCATTCATATGGTACACATAAGGCACACACAAATTTCAAGTCGCATTCAAATCTCATTCATAGGGTATGCATGAAATATGATCATATGACTTTCTTTTCATGATCGTATCTTACTTAGCATCTCATTCAGAAGTTATACTAAGAATATTCACATAAAGCCTTATTTTCATTGGCATACTTTCTTAGATCTCATTCATATGATATGCACAAGCATCTTTCTTTCTTCTTGTGAAAACACTTTGCTTAGCCTTACTTGAAATCTCATTCACATTTGATTCATAAGAAAAGCAGGGCATGCACAGAAAGCTTTTCTTTTTCTCTTGAAAACACTTTACTTAGCCTCTTCAGGCCCATAAAAACTCTTTTCTTAGCATCTTTGAGGGTTGTTTTCATTAAAGGAAATCTCTTTTGTATTGGTCGCATAATGACCTTTATAACTTTTCACATTTTATTCAACTGGTCTCTTAATGGCCCTTGAAACTTTCTTTCTTCTGAAATGCTTGAAATGGCAAAATACCAACTGTTTTTCTTTACTTATTAGGAAAATACATCTGACATAAGATCATTATAGGGTGTTGATTGGGTGAGATCTATTCGCAATCCCATAGTGAGACCTAACGCTCACGCTTAAGCTCTTACCCCTAGGACGGCTATATATAACATATCGGACCATTACCCTTGTCAGGGTCTTCTAGGGTCTCCTAGTACCAGGACTTATCCCCTAGGCTAATATAATCATTCATAGCATATTGTCCGAAGTACATTATTTTGGCCAATTGAAAGTGTATGGGCCATAACGGCTAATAATTTTGCTGCCACTCACAGCGAAATCTTTTTTTTACACTTCGCACTTTCTTTTCAATCAAATTCTTTAGGGATTCCCCCGTTCAAGTAAGTTCACTCCCAAAACGAAGTTTGGATAGCTAAAATAGGCCATTGATTGCTAACAGTCATGGCTATTATTGTTTTGAAACACGAGAAACATCCTTTTTCAAAACAACGTCACACGCATAATGCATCTTAATAACATAAAAGGGGAGGGATTTGCACGTATCACATTCAAGCACTTCATAATTATTTCAACAATACAATGAGCCACACAAGGCCTCGCAATCTACACGATTGCGGTTAATTCACAACCTAGGCTCCCTCCTCACAAGCACCATACCACAAAGAACCTCGAACCACTCATAGTTCTACCTCAAACCATTCAACTACCATCTCGGTTTTCAATTTAGTAATCATAATATATTATCATACAAGCTTATAAAGAGACGTGTAATAGGGTTTATGCACTTACCTGGGCAAGCAGCACCATCCAATGGTGCATTATAGCATATATCAACACATACACATATATATCTATATCACATCAACTTAAAGTAGGCACTTAATGAACTATATTAAACTGACAAGGCATGAAACTCGATTACATTCATGACTAATGCTTAAGAATTAAGCATGTCATACCCATGTCATTTTAAATTACTATTCAAGTATAAAATAACTAGTTAAGCAACAACGATTCAAGGGTTTCGCTTATTATATCGAAGTTACTATTCAGGCCTAATTAAACCAGCTAAGCCTCATATGAATCAAGACGTTCGTTCATTATATCGAAATTACTATTCAGGCATACATTAACCAATTAGACAAACATCGAATCAAGGGTTCCGTTCATCATATCAAAGTTACTATCCAAGCCTAATTAAACCAACTGAGTGTAATATGAATCAAGGCATTCGTTTATTATATCGAAGTTACTATTCGAACCCATTTACCTCATTTTAGCATAGTACGATTCTAAGCATTCATTTATCATATCGATGTTACTATTTGAACTTAATTAGGTCATTTAACGTAATACGATTCTAGGCATTCTTTTATTACATTGAAGTTACTAATCGAGCCAAATTCTCAGGCACATATTAGCTGAATTTACTTGAATCAATTCTAAACATGCATAACTCGTTTTGAGCTAAACTCTCAGGCACATATTAATTGAATATACTAAAATCGATCCTAAACATGCATAACTCGCTTCGAACTAAAGTTTCAGGCATGTATTAATCGAATATACTAAAATCGAACCTAAACATGCATAACTCGTTTCGAACTGAACTTTTAGGCATGTATCAATCGAATATACTAAAATCGATCCTAAACATGCATAACTCATTTCGAACTAAACTTTCAGGCATATATTAATCGAATATACTAAAATCGATCCTAAACATGCATAACTCATTTCGAACTAAAACATTTTTGAATGTAATAATAATTTAGGAGGGGAAGAACACTTACTTGGACTAGCTTAAATTCAACCCCAATAAAGTAATTTCACGCCCCAACGCACGCCTAATTCGCTGAACTCGAACCCTAGCTCGACTGCTTACTAAACCCGAAACCCTAGCTTCTAATTTGATGAAGTTTCAATGCGGTTTGGGTCGAATTCGACCCCTTAATTTATAATGGGGGTCGATTTTGGTGAGTATGGCCGGATTCCGGCACGTGGGTGGTGAATTCGGGGTGGCGACGTGTGCGTTGTCTGGGTTGTTTTGGCCACGAGAAGTAGGAGATGGAGAGTGGTGTAGCGGACGGCTAGTGACACATGGGTAGGGGATCGGTGGTTGCCTCCTCTAGCCGGCGACGCGTGGCGGACGGCGGTAACGCCAAACGCCGGCCAGTGGTTGCCGATGTGTGTGTGTGTGTGTGTGTGTGTGTGTGTGTGTGTGAGAGAGAGAGAGAGAGAGAGAGAGAGAGAGAGAGAGAGCAGCGAGTGTTAGAGAGAGAGATGGATCGTCGGGGGTCTCGGGTCTCAGGCACCCGAATTAGCCCCCCTTATTCTAATTTCCTTTTCCTTTTTTTTTATGTTGCTCAATTAACATAAAACAGCTAGGTTCCAGTCCTAAACTCGTTAGCAATTAGACTAAATTCGAGTTGAAATGTCTACAACTAACATTTTGATTTAAGCTTTCGGGAATCGACTAAATTAAACTATCGATATAATTTAAAGACACAATTAGCACGAATTAACTTTAAAATCAATAATAGCATTAATAATTCTTTTTAATAAAATTATCGCTCACATAAACACATCGATACTAATTTAACTCGTACAGTTACTAAAAATACGATTTTTATAACGTAAAAAGCAAGACAGCCAAGTCAACTTCAAATAAATAAGGCGGGTCTTACACTCTTCCCCCCTTAAAAGAATTTCATCCTCGAAATTCTAAATCTAAGTTCGGTCATTCCGAGAATGTACGCACACAACTATGATCAATACGGTAGGTTTCCAAAAAGTTTCATTTTGCAATCACTACCTTTAAATCGACAGAAAATGGCTTTTGGTATCCAGTCTCCTTATCGCCAATCCTCTTCAAGCGTCTACTCACTTTATTTAGGCACTGAGGGTAAATCGCATTGAAGAGGGGCAAATGAGTTGGCATGGATAACCATATCAAACTTATTTTAAATGAACATCATCTTAAAAATTTTTATCTAAGCAATACTAGAATCGCAACGGCTGCTCTACACTTACGCATCAACGCGAGCGGACATTTAAAGGATTTTCATATATGGCAACTTAAACATAATAATTCGAGGTCATATCAAGGCATTCAACTTAACCAAGTTCATTCTGAAATATGAAGAAATCGAATTATTTCAAAATCAAACAGTCAACCAAGGCTTCCATATCATAGCAAAGTAGCAAGGATACCAAAGTAGCAAGGACACCAAAGTAGCAAGGACATAAGATAACTCAGCATCTGAAAGACTGGTAATTATGAGCAACATCAATTACTGTTACAAGGATATAACCTATACATTACTAAGAGTAATTCATGGTGCTATCAATTAGCAAGCAAGAAAGAACTTGGAAGAAAAATGGCACACTAAGAATGCAGGCTGATGGGCAGTGGGGGTTCAGTATGTTACTTGTAAGCACGTTGTTTCGGGTAAAGATCGCCCACTGGGACTAGTAGTTTTCATTGGGGAAGGAAGGCTTCTAAGTACTTAATTTGCATGCATATATTTTCAAAACAGTTGCTTAAGCATGTGAGTTACAAGGCATAATACAGCAAGCAACATGGGAGTTAGTAGAGGAATTACTCAAGAGCTCCTAAGCTTATGGCTCATCTTAGAACTACAATAAACTAAACAAAAGATTTCCGACCAGAGCGTGTAGCTGAAAGGATAATAAGTAGACGAGATAATCACAATAACTTAGCTAATAGAAAGTTCAACCATAGGGTCTTCATAATGAACTGATTATCTCTACTTACTGAAAACAAGCAACTAAGATGACATGGTCTAGACATGAATCTACACCCCTTTTGCACCCTTATAAGAATATCACAAATATATATACAACACAACCAACCCAGACCAAATCTTCTTTATTTCACAATTCGATGATCAAGTGATGTATAGACTCCAATGCGACCACAAGCACCCCAAGCACATTATCGTGTCACATGAACTAGATGGACAATCACATATTCACGCAAATGTAGGTCTCTCAGATTGCAAACTATTATTATGCAGAACAGTAGCATGACAATACTACAAACCAAAACAAAAACAATCCCATGATACTAATGGCAATAAGTAAGTCAGCTAATAAAGTAAAATACACTCTAAGGTTTCCCCATGAAGTTTATCACGTAACATATGGTGCAAGATAGCACGATCATGTCATGCCATGACACTTGGATTAATCATGCTAATGGTCATTTTACGCAACTCACACACCAAATTTAGAATAAAGAATTTAAATATGACCTTGGATACATTATCATGCTTCCCTCCTAAAACACGAAATATATAAAGGTAAACACATGCGAATGCAGCCTCTTACAGTCATTGCATCATGCATTAAATACAGGGGCATACAACCACTCAAGCTATACCATCAGATAATAAAATTCATGGAGTGTAAGCAATGGCTCAGAGATCATACTGTTTGACAAATCACACAAGTTAAATTGTTCGGTTAATTCAGCCACATGTCTAGCTAAACTCAAGCTAAGCAAACACCATGAAGTGCATTTACTAAACAATTCGTTGACAAAACATATCAATGACTATTTAATAACAAGTCCAAAGTAACTATATAAGCTCCTATGAGCTTAGCACTACACGTATGTCGTGTTGATACTCGAAGACACTTAAGCTCATTCATTGTCACGCAAGAATGTACCTATATGACTCTATGTAAATGCAAACCCTAGGTTGTAACCTATAGTAAAAAGATAAGTCTTGGATCTATGGCTTATGGGCCTATATGCTTCTGATGCGAAACTCTGATCAATCAAACAAGGGCAAGAATATATGAATGTAGGTTTCTATGGTCGTCTCATCATGCTTCAAACACGGGCGCATGCAGTTACTTAGCTATAACATGAAATTATAGAAGTCATGGAATGCAAATAATGAGTCGGTAGTCATGTCATGCTATGAATTACAAAACTTGTATTATCTAAACGACCAAGTCATGTAATAAACCAACTTAAGTCAAGCAAACATCAAGAAGTGCAACAACTTATTCATAAAACACATAGCGGATCATGGACACATCAAGCAGCGAATACATCTTGATAAGTAAGTATTCAATACATCTAATTACACATAGAAGCTTATGCTCATAGAACAAGGCACGAACATCATTGTAAAGCAAATACAAGTCTTCAGGCACAACAGTAAGGCCTAACTATAAAATTAGAAATGTCTTTTATGCAAAAGAAAAACCTTAACTTACTATTTAGGAAGGATCTCAACTTTCAAGGTCTCTATGTTTCGAAAGGAGAATGGCTTAACTACTTCTAGCTCATTCCCTACCAACCATTGAGTGCGTCTGCTCACTCTATTATAGGACCCGAGGAGTAAATCGTATTTTAGGGGCAAAGATGAGCTTACAGTTAAGGCTTCCCAATCATTCAATTTCAAATCATATGTTCTTTAAACTTTTGATTAAAATCTCCAAGGCATATAAGCGAAACAACTTTCAATTGAGCTAACAGTTAACACATCCACGAAAACACGAGCTACTCGGCCTACAGCTTAGCAAATGGTTCTTTCATTTGACCATTCAGCTCACTCAAGCGGCACCTAACGAGGTAAATGCGCTAACATTCCCATAAAACTCACATTTGCACACAAGGCAGACATGTATCACGTCATCGTGAACGCATTCCTAGGCAACTATATGAGATGCAAGACTCAGGTCACGGCCTATGGTTGCAGAACCATGCTCTGATACCATCAATATAACACCCCCAGCCCCTAAGGCTAGGACCGTTACGCTTTCTTAACTTCTTACATAAAATTCTGGGGCGAAACGGACAGAGTTTTTCCTAAAAACTGACCGTTTTCAGGCTAAAAGCCTTACAATAAACCTCTGCAAATCAACGGAAGCATAAAACATTTAAAAGAAGCTTAATGGCTATACACCGGAGTTCATAACTCAATGAGCCATTCGCTCGGAGTACATCAAAGAGAATAGTTCATTAATAAAGAAGAAATGAAAGATACAACTCAACAGTTCACACAACCGGAGTATTGGGGTTTACATCCCAAAACATAACGAACTTTGACCAAGAAAACATCTAACTAATTAGATGGTTGGCTCATATGGGCATACAGAGCGACCTTCATATCATACGCATTATATGAACTAGAATAATTGTTTACAAACGTTTACAAACTAAGGCATGACTTCATTAAAGACGTAAGTAGGCACACATAACACCTTGCAAGTAAGAATAGACTCCATCTTGACATAGGTGACTCAACTTGTTCCTGTCACAAAGAAAACCTGGGGGAAAAAGGGGAAAGAGCAGTGGGATGAGCAATCACACGCTCAGTGAGTGTCCCCCGACCCCCTTAAAACCAAAACCATTGTATGCAATAATATCTTTAATAGTCACATATCACCTATTCATACTTTACTATAATATTAGGCATTCGTAAAGCCCTTATGGAAGGGTCATTAAACATAAACTTTATTTCAACCACTCAAACATATTTCTAGGTCCCTCAATGACTAAGTTCCTTCACTAACAAGCAATTAAGCACGTAAGCAAGCATCGAGGGCTAAGCATAGGAATCTTTCCTTTTATAACATAACCTTTTAGCATTCCATTTAAACTATATATGAAACATCATTCATATGATGTGCACATAAGGTTATCTCTTTTTGTAATCATACTTTTCTTGGTATTTCATTCATATGGTATACATAAGGCACATACAAATTTCAAGTCTCATTCAAATCTCATTCATAGGGTATGCATGAAATATGATCATATGGCTTTCTTTTTCATGATCGTATCTTACTTAGCATCTCATTCAGAAGTTATACTTGGAATATTCACATAAAGCTTTATTTTCATTGGCATATTTTACTTAGATCTCATTCATATGATATGCACAAGCATTTTTCTTTCTTCTTGTGAAAACACTTTGCTTAGCCTTACTTGAAATCTCATTCACATTTCATTCATAAGAAAAGCACAAGGCATGCACAAAAAACGTTTCTTCTTTTCTTGAAAACACTTTGCTTAGCCTCTTGAGTCCCATAAAAACTTTTTTCTTAGCCTCTTTGAGGCTCGTTTGCATTAAAGGAAATCTCTTTTGTATTGGTCGCATAATGACCCTTAAAGCTTTTCACATTTCATTCAACTGGCCTCTTAATGGCCCTTGAAACTTTCTTTTTTCTGAAATACTTAAAATGGCAAAATGCCAACTATTTTTCTTTGCTTATTAGGAAAATACATCTGGCATAAGATCATTACAGGGTGCTGATTAGGTGAGATCTATTCTCAACCCCATAGCGAGACCTAATGCTCACGCTTAAGCTCTTACTCCTGTGACGACTACATATAACATATTGGACCATTATCCTCGTCAGGGTCTTTTAGGGTCTCCTAGTACCAGGACTTATCCCCTAGGCTAACATAATCATTCATAACATATTATCCGAAGTACATTACCTTAGCCAATTGAAAGCGTATGGGCCATAACGGCTAATAATTTTGCTGCCTCTCATAGCAAAATCCTTTTTTTACACATCGCACTTTATTTTCAATCAAATTCTTTAGGAATTTCCTGGTTCAAACGAGTTCACTCCTAAAATGAAGTTCGTATAGCTAAAATAGGCCATTGATTGCTAATAGTCATGGCTATTATTGTTTTGCAACACGAGAAACATCCTTTTTCAAAATAACACCTTCACGCGCATAATGCATCTTAATAACATAAAAGGGGAGGGATTTGCACGTATTACATTCAAGCACTTCATAATCATTTCAACAACACAATGAGCCACACACGGCCTCGCAATCCACACGATTGCGGTTAATTCACAGCCCAGGCTCCCTCCTCACAAGCACCATATCATAAAGAACCTCGAACCGCTCATAGTTCTACCTCAAACCATCCAACTACCATCTCGGTTTTCAATTCAGTAATCATAACATATTATCATGCAAGCTTATAAAGAGATGTGTAATAGGGTTTATACACTTACCTGGGCAAGCAGCACCATCCAGTGGTGCATTATAGCATATATAAACACATACACATATATATCTATATCACATCAACTTGAAGTAGGCACTTAATGAACCGTATTAAACTAACAAGGCATGAAACTCGATTGCATTCATGACTTACGTTTAGGAATTAAGCATGTCATACCCATGTCATTTTAAATTATCATTCAGGCATAAAATAACTAGTTAATCAATATCGATTCAAGGGTTTCGTTTATTATGTTAAAGTTACTATTCAGGCCTAATTAAACCAACTAAGCCTCATATGAATCAAGGCGTTCGTTCATTATATCGAAATTGCTATTCAGGCATACATTAACCAATTAGACAAACATCGAATCAAGGGTTCCGTTCATCATATCAAAGCCACTATTCAAGCCTAATTAAACCAACTGAGAATAATATGAATCAAGGTATTCGTTTATTATATCGAAGTTACTGTTCGAACCCATTTACCTCATTTAAGCATGGTACGATTCTAGGCATTCATTTATCATATCGATATTACTATTTGAACTTAATTAGGTCATTTAAACATAATACGATTCTCGACATTCTTTTATTACGTCGAAGTTACTAATTGAGTCAAATTCTCAGACGTATATTAACTGAATTTACTTGAATCAAGTCTAAACATGCATAACTCGTTTTAAGCTAAACTCTTAGGCATGTATTAATTGAATATACTAAAATTAATCCTAAACATGCATAACTCACTTCGAACTAAACTTTCAGGCATGTATTAATCGAATATACTAAAATCGATCCTAAACATGCATAACTCGTTTCGAACTAAACTTTCAGGCATGTATTAATCGAATATACTAAAATCGATCCTAAACATGCATAACTCGTTTTGAACAAAACTTTCAAGCATGTATTAATCGAATATACTAAAATCGATGCTAAACATGCATAACTCATTCATCGTCCCAACAAGCAAATTTCTCTTTCAAGTCATTGCTACGTTAAGTCCCATCAAGCGGTCTAATAATCAAATTTCACCTTTCAATTCTTCACTCAATTGTATCAAGGGTGCAAGCAAATTTGGCCAAGTCCACTCACAACATGATAATTACTTGATAAAACGAAATCAAACCAACAAGAAAAAGCACAATTCTATTGAACTAAAATTATCCAACTAGACTTCCATTAACCAACAAATTCCTAGACAGGATTAACTACTCACTCATAATTAAAAATTAAATAACTAACCAAATGTTTCAGCAAGATCTGAGACGGAAAAGCTTGGCAATTATAGCCTCTAACAAAGTCTTCAAACCGCCAATCAAATCGAATTCCACGCTCAAAATTCTCACTTGCACACAAAATCAAACGGAAATTCTAAATATAAAAGATAAAAATTGAGAAAGGAAATGACTGTGGAAGATAAGGGATGATCCCCATTGCTGCCGATGGACGTCCTTTAAAGCGAAAACTCAAGCTTTCCTAGCCACACAGCAAAGGGAGATGAAGAGCTAATGATTAAAAAGGCGCCATGGTCCATGGTGCTCACCACGGTCGGACCGTGGTGCCTACTGGACCAATCTCTCTTGTTTTTCTCTTGCTCCATGGGCATAGTGACATTGGGGGGTATCATGGTGAGCCAAAACATGCTCCCACCAACTCAAATGTTGGGTCAAACAGTTTGAAAACATGCAACAATCACCAAAGAACTATACCCAAGCATAAATAGTGAAAAAAACTATAAAATATAACATCAGACTCTTAAAACCCCAAAAAGTGCCATAAAACTATCCCAAAAGCGAGTTTGAGCAATAGGTAAAGCAAGTTCTAGAGATTTAGAATCTAGGAAGAGTCACACATTAAAAAAAAATAATAAGAGACTAAAAGTGATGAATTAGTCCATTAGGCACAAATTCTCATGAGACAAATACCATAGCTCAAGTAGCTCATAAAATCACACACATGCCAATAATGATGCAAGGAATCATTGGATAATCAATTCGCATTGAACATGATAATCAAATCAAGAATCACATCTTTGAAATCTCATTTCAAAACTTTATTCACAAATGGGCTTAATAAAAGGTCAACTTGTCAAAGAAAAGATACCTAGTCTAAAGAGTCATCAATGGAGGATTTTTTTTTTCAATGAAACTAATCCTAATGTGCGAATGTTAATCCTAAATGCATCTAAACACTGAGAAAAAGAAGCTAAATACACTCCTAAGATGCCCTACCTAACATGCACATGTTATGTCAAAGCACTATGTACAATCTACCATTGCATATTCAGTATGATGACAACTCCCCCATGCTTGGACAAAGCATTGTCCACAATGCAACCAATAGAAACCAAAGGGGGGGTGGACTAGAAATGGGGTGGGGAAAGAGGAGGAGAAGAAGGAGGATGGGGGAGAGAAATGTGTGAATCACGCCAAGTGGAAAGGCATGCCTGAAAGTCTTAGAAGTATTGATTTTGGGAGGCAATCATCCCTTAGAGCTCATCATTGCGCTCTTTGACAAAGTCACGAATAACAGGATTTTCAAAAGCAACAAAGGCTCAGAGGAAGGCTTGCTTCACCTGAATGTTGTGGAGGGTGTCCTGCAACTCACTGAAATCAAGGTAGGAGGGTTGGGTAGAGGAACTAGGTCCGGCATAAGAAGAAGGGGCCTGAGGATGTGCATGACATACCAAGTCTTCGTCACCAAGCAAATATGAAAGATTGGCCTAATTTTGAAGAGTGGTGCATGCAACATTGGGAAGAGGCATAAGCCTATCCCCGGGGTAAATCCAACACAATTGCCCAGCCTCGACCTTGCAAAAACTCATTAATTCAAAAGTGGCTTTATCAAGCCGCTCGGACCCATGAACTTTATCATCATCATGAGGCTCAACCCCTAAGAACCGAGCAATGGAGGTGATGATACCTCTAATAGTGATCCTACCCTTTGTGATGTTAGCAACACTATGCAATTGCTGGGCCAAGAACGACCCGGGATCAATGCGGACACCTCAACATATAAGATAAAAAATATAATTCAGATAATCGAGGGGTATTCACACTATTGTCCCTAGCAAACAACCCAAAAACAAGAATCCACTGAGCTACTTGAATACACGGGTTACTAATAAAAGCAGCTTTACAGGAACTAGTACTGTACCTATAACTTTCCTGAAATCTCCCCCCAAAATGCATTACGGTTAAATTCTTTGGGAACCTGATGAAATTGCAAATCCATACTAGGTGAGAAGCTAAAAATTTCGACTATGGTACCTAGGTTCATTTCATAAAATTGTCCCTATAAGTAAAACGAGATATAACCCACTTGACATTGAGGGCCATGAGTGACCTCAACTTGTAGAGTGCTCAAAAACTATTGCACTCTTGCTCTTTTTTTTTGGTTTTTTTATCCATGTACAAGAAAACAAAAAGAATAACGATAAAATGGACCTAGGTTGCCTCCCAAGAAAGGCGTTTTTTGGGGTCGAGAGCTTGGCTGTCTTCTTCTAGCTTTGAATAGGTTCGGTGAGTGTATGGACAGTGGCCTTCTTAATAGGTTGGCTCACAAGATAGGGCTTTAGCCACTGTCCATTAACAGTGAACACACCAGTAAACTCACTCCACACTTCAATCGCTCCACTAGGTTGAACTTCGGTGACCTAAAATGGCCTCGACCATTGAGATCTCAGCTTACCCGGAAATAATCTCAATCTCAAGTTGAATAATAAGGCCATGTCACCTTCTTCAAATCTCTTCTTCATGATGTGCTTCTCATGCCACCTCTTAGTTCGCTCTTTTTAGATGCGTGAACTCTCATAGCCCTCCAGCCATAGTTCATCTAGCTCACTCAATTGCAGGAGTCGCCTTTCTCTGGCAGCTTTAAGATCAAAATTGAAGCATCTTTATACCCCAATGTGTCTTATGCTCCAACTCTACCACCAAGTGGCAAGACTTTGCAAACACCAACCGGTATGGTGTGGTGCCTAGAGGAGTACTATAGGCGGTACGATATACCTAAAGAGCATCATCAAGCTTGAGTAACCAATTTTTACATGACCGATCCACCGTTTTCTCCAATATACTCTTCAACTCCTGATTCGAGAGTTCTACTTGCCCACTTGTTTGGAGTTGGTAAGGCATAGCAACCTTATGGAACACCCCATATTACTTCAATAGTGACTCAAGAGGCTTGTTACAAAAGTGTGTTCCATTGTCACTTAGAAGAGCTCTCAATGTGTCAAATCTTATGAAGATATTCTTCTTGAGGAACTTAATGACAACATTGGAATCATTGGTCGAGGTGGCAACGGCTTCCGTCCACGTTGAAACTTAGTCAACCGGCACCAGGATGTAAAGGTTGTTACGGGGAGGGGGAAAAGGACCTATGAAGTCAATTCCCCATACATTAAACAACTCAACCTCAAGTATGCCACATTGAGGCATCTCATGCCTCTCGGTAATGTTTCCTATTCTCTAGCATCTATCACAAGTCATGACAAATTTTCTTACATCCTTGAAAAGCATGGGCTAATAGAAACCTGGTTGGAGTGGCTTTGCAATCATCTTGTCCGGTCCAAAGTGTCCACCATAGGTTGAAACACAACAATGGTGTAAGACATTATGGACTTCATCTTCCTGCAAGCATCTTCTATAGACCCCGTCTCCACACAACTTGTAAAGAAGAGGCTTTTCCCATACATAGTATTTGGCATTGGAAAGGAATTTCTTCCTTTGTTGGTGGGACAATCCTGGAGATAGCACCCCACATACTTTGAAGTTGACCAAATCCGCATACCATGGGGTGGCTTGGTGGGAAATGGTGAAGAGTTGCTTATTAGGGAAAGAGTCATCAATGGGGGACTCTTCACTAGGAGTAGCCTCGAGGCCTAGGCGAGATAGATGATCGGCGACCATATTTGCCAACCTGACCTTGTTTTTGATCCCCAAATCAAACTCTTGAAGAAGAAGGACCCATCGGATGAGTCAGGGCTTGGATTCGGATTTCTTCATTAAGTGCTTCAAAGCGGTATGATCAGTGAAGACAATGACCTTGGAGTTGATCAAGTAAGATCGAAATTTTTCCAATGAAAAGACAAACGCTAAGAATTACTTCTCCATCGTGGCATAATTCACTTGAGCTTCATCAAGAGTATGACTTGCATAGTATATGACATATGGCTTATTGTCCTTCTGTTGGCCAAAAACAGCGCCCACTGCATAGTCACTTACATCACGCATCACCTCAAAAGGTAGCTCCCGATTCGAGGCTTGCACTACTGGAGCCATGATTAATGCCTCTTTTAACTAAAGAAAAGCACTCAAACATTCTCCATTAAATGCAAAAGGCGCATCATTGACAAGCAATTGGGTGAGAGGTTTTACAATTTTCGAAAAATCTTTTATGAACCACCAGTAAAAATTAACATGTCTAAGAAAACTCCTCACACCCTTTATAGAAGTTGGTGGTGGTAATTTTTTAATCACCTCCACCCTTGCTTTGTTAACTTCAATACCCTTATTAGAGACAACATGACCGAAGACGATGCCCTCTTGTACCATAAAATGGCACTTCTCCCAATTCAAAACCAAATTCACATCTTCACATCCTCACAAGTCCTTGGACAAATTATTTAAGCAATGGTCATAGGTTGTACCATACATAGAAAAATCATCCATAAAGACTTCCATTATATCCTCAACAAAATCAGAGAAAATAGCCATCATACAAGGATGAAATGTAGCAGGGGCATTACATAAATGCACTCTCCTATAAGCATATGTACCATAAAGACAAGTAAAAGTATATTTCTTGATTACTATGAAGGATAAGGATTTGAAAGAAACCCGAATACCCATCTAAATAGCGAAAATATGAGTTTTTAGCCAATCTTTCAAGCATTTGGTTAATAAAGGGAAGGGAAAAGTGATCTTTACGGATGGCTTTATTCAATTTCTGATGGTCAATGCACATACACGATCCCATAATATTCCTAGTGGGAATTAGCTCGTTATTCTCAGTTTTAAACACAGTCATCCCCCCTTTCTTAGGAACAACATGGACCGAGCTTACCCACGTACTATCGAAGTTAGAGTAGATAATGCCGGCCTTAAGCAATTTTAAAATTTCCTTCTTGAACACCTCTTACATGTTAGGGTTCAGCCTTCTATAGTGTTGAATTGAGGGCTTATAGTCATCTTCCATTAAGATTTGATGCATACACACAGAAGGATGAATTCGTTTTAAGTCATTAAGAGTATAGCTTATGGCCTTACGATGCTCTCTGAGTACTCTAGGCAAGGAGCCAACTTGCAATGCATTCAAACTTGCATTCATAATCACAGGATATGTAGAGTTGGGTCTAAGAAATTAATACCTCAAGGAGGAAGGGAGAGGTTTCAATTTTATATCGGGAGCTTGTGCCTCATCAGACGAGGGCTTATTTTCAACCTTCCATCTTAGCAAGGGAAGGTGGAATTAATGGAAAGACTTCCAAAAGTTGAGCACACATGGCTACTTTGGGATTTTCATCCTTAGTACTGCTATCATTCAATATCAAGTGCTCAAGAGGATCATTAGAATCAAGGTTAGACACGGTTTCCTGCATCAAACCATCAACCACATCAATCGTATTACACTCATCAGAAATGTAAGGGAATTTAGAAGTCTTAAACAAGTTAAACTCTACATGATCATCCCCCATATCAAAAGATAGCTTACTGTTTTTCACATCAATACGGCACTCGGCGGTGGCTAAGAAAGGACTCCCAAGAATAATGGAGATGTGCGTATCCTCTTCCATTTCTAAAATCACAAAGTCTATCGGCACATACGAATCTCCTACTTTTATTAGAACATCCTCTAAAACACCCACAGGGCATTTCACAGAACAGTCTGCCAATTATAAATAGATAGTAGTCGGTCTTATCTCTCCTAGTTCCAATTTCTCACACGTAGAAAGAGGCATCAAGCTCACACTTGACCCTAAATTACACAAAGCATGGTTCATAGACACATTCCCTATCAGACAGGCAATTGAAAAGGTCCTGGGATCCCTAAGCTTAGCAGGAAGCTTGTTTTGGATTGCAACCCTATGCTCTTCAGTCAAAGCTACAATCTCATGCTCTTCTAGCTTTCTTTTGTTAGACAGAATTTCTTTCAAAAATTTTGCATATGAAGGCATTTGATACAAAGCATCAGTAAATGGGATGTTTATGTAGAGTTTCTTAAGGACCTCTAAAAACTTCCCAAATTGCAAATCATGTTTTTCCTTAGCCATCCTTTGAGGGAATGGTAAAGGTAAGGTGTAAGGTTTTGGGGAAGTGATCATAGGGTCCTTAGAAACCTCATCAAATTTATGCACAACATCATCAATCACATCATTAGAGGGTGTAGACACCTCTTTCCCAATATTCTTAACATGCTCATTCTTATCATTGCAAAGACTCATCACTGGTAACCCTCTTAGGTCCCTCTAGTTGTTTCCTCCCTCAAAATCATAGCATTGCATTGCTCCTTAGGGTTAGACTCGGGCTTACTAGGAAGTCTACTGGGGGATGTAGATGAAGAGCTAGCTTGTTGGGAAATTTGAGCTTTCAACATCTTATTGTGAGTTGTAAGAACATCAACCTTAGATGCTCATTGCTTTATCTACACATCTTACTTTTGTTGCACCAAAAGCATACTATCCATCATAGCCTCTAAATTAGACTTTTAGGGAGCTTGTGGAGGGAAAGGTGATCTTTGAAAATCGGGGGGTGGCCTAGCATTTAATGGGGGCATATTCGGAGGGTTTGGATTAGACCTATATGAGAAATTCGAAGGGTTCCTCCAACCCGGATTGTAGGTACTAGAGTAATGGTCATTGGTCGGTCTCGAGTTGAAGTTTTGGACATAATTGACTTCGCTAGAGTCTTAAAAAAGGACTCCCAACTTAGTAATTCAAAGTCACATGTTGAATAGAGCCATAAATTTCAGATGGAGGATGGGCACTAGAATTAATAGCATTGACATTCATACGGTCCAACCTTTAAGTCATTGCATCAATTGTAGCAGAAAGCAAAGTAAATGCGTCAACTTCAAGCTTACCTCAAACCTACTTAGGTTGGTCTCGTTCGGTCGACCATTGAAAATTATTTGGTGTCATTCCTCTATCAAATTGAAGGCTTCATCCTCCGTCTTTTTCATCAAAATGCCTCCTACTGCCGCATCTATGGTGGACTGCACTGCTTGAGTTACTCCATTGTAAAAGATTTGGATGATCATCCACTTTTAGGGTCCATGATAAGGGCATAACTGTAACAAGTCGTTGAATCCCTCCCAAGCTTCATAGAGCGATTCGTCTTCCCTTTGAGTAAGGGTAGTGATTTGGTTCCTTAGACTTGCCGTCTTTGATGGAGGGAAGAATTTGCCAAGAAAGGCTTTAGTTAGCTCGTCCCAAGTGGTTATGAAATCCAGTGGCAATGAATGCAGCTAAGCACGTGCCTTGTCCTTGAGAGAAAACAGGAATAGGCGAAGGCGGATTGCATCGGTGGAGACCTCATTTAGCTTCAATGTATCGTACATCTCTAAAAGATTGAGAGGTAAAGATTGGGGTCCACCATTGGTGATCCTCCAAACAGCATTTGTTGAACCATTGAGACTAGTGCCAGTCGCAACTCAAAGTTCTTCACCTCCAACGTGGGTCTAGCTATGTTAGAGGTGATACCTTGGACACCAGAGTGATGAAAAATCCCGAAGTGTCCTTCTTTTACAATCCCCTCTTGGTGGTTCCATCTTTAGCGAAGTTCCTCGATCCTTGCGCCTTTGTCTTTCCACCCTTTTCTTCTTTCTCCTTTGATAAAAAGTCCACCCAATTTTAGGATCGTGTTCGTAAACGAATGGACTTCGCATAAAGGGAGAATCTTCTTGCAAGCTAAATCACCAACACTACCAAAGCAATCAAAAGTTAAAAAAAACTGAAAAATAAAGAAAAATACTTAGTCACTCTCACAAGATCGACTCGATATTTAATAATTTGGCCCCCAGTAACGGCGCCAAAAACCTGACACTACTGCCAGTGCACAGGTGTTGTGGTTAAAAAGAAAGTATCGTCCACAGAGACCAAAAGAAAAATTACCAAGTTCTTTCTATTAGAAAATGCTAAGCAACAACTTAATCTAGGATTTTGATTTGGCTGTTTCTAATAAATAGTTTCTAAATTCAATCAAACAAAAATGTCGAGGGATTTATTTAGTTAAGAAAGGTGTTGAGTCATACGATTTAACATGTGCATTTCTCTAAATTGGATAATTTCAAGGAATTGCAATCAATTCAGAATTTAGTCTATTCTTTCGAAATCAATCAAATTGCCTAAACTAAACCAAAATCGGCCTTTCGAACTAATATATCTTAGTCTTGATTCAGCATTTTTGATTACTCATTCATCGTCCCGACATGCAAATTTCCCTTTCAAGTCATTGCTACGTTAAGTCCTATCAAGCGGTCTAACAATCGAATTTCACCTTTCAATTCTTCACTCAATTGTCTTAAGGGTGCAAGCAAATTTGGCCAAGTCCAATCAGAACATGATAATCACTTGATAAAACAAAATCAAACGAACATGAAAAAGCACAATTCTATTAAATTAAAATGATCCAACTATACTTCCATTAGCAAACAAATCCCTAGATAAGATAAACTACTCACTCATGATTAAAAACTAAACAACTAACCAAATGTTTTAGCAAGATCTGAGAGGGAAAAGCTTGGCAATGACAACCTCCAATAAAGTCTTCAAACCGCCAACAAAATTGAATTCCACGCTCAAAATCTCACTTGCACACAAAAATCAAACTGATGCTCTAACTATAAAAGATAAATATTGAGAAAGGCAATGACTATAGAAGATGAGGGATGATCCCCATTGCTACCGAGGGACATCCTTTAAAGTGAAAACTCGAGCTTTCTCAGCCATACAACTGAAGCGAGATGAAGAGGCAATAGTTACAAAGGCACCATGATTCGTGGTGTTCATTACAGTCGGACCATGGTGCCTGCTGGACCGATCTCTCTTATTTTTCTCTTGCTCCACAAGCATGGTTACATTAGGGGGTACTGTGGTGGGCCAAAACATGCTCCCACCAACTCAAATGCTGGGCCAAAGAACCATGCCCAAGCATAAATCGAGAAGAAGAGTATAAAATATAACATCGGGCTCTTAAAAACCCAAAAGTGTCATAAAACTACCCCAAAAACAAAGTAATCAAAGGCACGTATCAACTAGGTCCACAAGCAAGGAGGTGCATACTCTAGACTGCTATATTGAATACACCCATATTGGAACCACCCGTGCTCAAGCACCAAACAAGGAGAACAGCCTACTTGGTTTGCATGACAACATTCTAGCTATTTCAGACCACAAAAGCAAAAAGTGGGATCATTTATTTATGTAATGAGCATAGTTCAATCAAAGTCCAAAATTCATCCACACTGGAGGCCTTGAGTTCTATTCAATTTAGAGAATATAAAAAAAGAACAGTCTGGTGTACAAGCATCCCACGTTCACACAGTGTCCAGGAAAAGGCCCTACCCCAAGGGGTGGATTGTAAGCAGCCTAACTTGACTTTGTCAGTGGATGATTCCAAGACTCGAACCCATGACCAATTTAGAGGATATAAAGTTTAGCTTGAAGTCATGTGTTGAGTCCCAGAGTTAAGTCACTTTCTTTTCCATCTTAAATCTAAGTCTAACATTGCTTTAATTTATTAACAAAACCATCTCCTTTGTTAGTTCTTTTACATATTCTTGTATTCTTTTTTGCTCCTTCGTTGTGATGAACCCAGGGTTAATAAGCAAGAAATGAAAAAGAAAAGAAAAAAGAGGGGCTAGTTTGAAAACCTCACACGGTAAGGAGGGAGAGAAATAAACAAAAGAGACTAATGATTTCGATCCATCATCTTGAAAACGAAAAGATCATAAATTCCTTTTTAATAAGTTAGGCAACTTTAAAAGACAAGCTTAGAGAATAGGAGGCCCTCTTTAGCAACCTACATGTTGGCTTTCTCTATATCCCTTAATATGATATGTTATGTTTGTTTTGATGAAAGACAAAACGAGTTTGGTCCAATAATATGTCCAATTGTTATTAACGTTATTCCTATTTATGATATAACATTTTCCTATATTTTTTTTTTTGGACCTAGACATTAAGCTTATTGCATGCTTAATTCTTTTATATATATCTTAATATGTTGATAACATTTATGAGTTGATTCTTAAAGATCTTGATTATATGGAGGACATTCAAATTTTGAATATCATATTGGCTCAAAGATGGAAGGGTACATCTTAGCAAATCAATGATCATATTCCATGATGAAAGACAAGTAAAAGGAAAGGAAAATCAAGGGGAATGTCTACATGGAGATTGTGCAGAGATACTCTAAATAGATATGAAGCCCAATCATTAATGGCTAATTAGTTAGTGATCAAAGTTAAGAAGATCAAGGCACTAGCTAAATATTATGCAATGATTAGTAAGCAATCAAGCAAAGTGTAGATTGTCCAACATCTACTTATGAGACTTGGCATTATATAAATGATCAAGCTGCGGAGAAAGAAGGAGGAAAATTAAGAGAGCTACACTTGCAAATCAAGAAGAAAACATTGAGCAAACTTGATACATCGAGCTTATATTGGCATATCTATTGTGTTCATTTACTCATTTTTATAAAGTGTGCCTTGTCATCTTTCATTGTATTAGGTTGCGTTGATTAGTCAGAGGGTCGACTACCTAAGTACGGTTGAGGAGCAACGCGTGCATTAGGGCACCTAGAGTTGTATGGTCAACTCGTAGGTTGTACAATTAGTAAATCGTGTTTAATCAACCACCTAATAAAAGAAAAAGGTTCAAAATTCGATCGGTAAGGGGTGCCTATGGGTAGAGGACTAAGCATGGCCGAACCTCTATAAATAGCGTATTTTGTCTATAATTATTTTTCTGCATTTCTATTTCAACTATTTTATAATTTTGATCATCACCCTATTCATCTCCTAGGGTGATTTAACTAGCCAAATCAGGCCAACAATTAGTATCAGAGCTAATAGCATTGTTTAAGACTTTATGGTCTACTAGTTCGATCCCATGGCTAGTTATAATTTTGACTCTGATTGCCCTCCACTTTTTAAAGGTACTAATTATTTTTTGTGATAGAGAACAATAGAACTTTATATCAAACACATGAGTCTCGATCTTTGGGAGATCATGGTTAAAGCTCCAATAGTTATTGAGAAATTAGAAGATGAATATACGAAAGATGATCATAAGCGGATGTTCAAAAATTTTAAAGTTCTAAACATTTTATATTGTGCTCTTGCTATTGATATTTATGAGTTTATCTTAGATGGTGATAGTGCAAAGGAGATTTGGGAGACCCTTTATTATTTGTATGATGCTAATCAAAATGTGGTGTTGAGCGAATTTCTGGCATAGGATGAAATGATCATGGATGGAAATGTTAAGCAAGTGGAGGATCATCAATCATATGAAGAGCGAGAATAGGAAGGTGGTGATAAAACTGAAGGCCTTGTACATAATGATGTCAAGCATGCCCAAATTGAGGAGTTGCTTGAAAATGGTGGGAAAAATAAAGATTCTTGTTATTTATCTATTCTCCAAAGTGGGAAGTGTGAGGTAAAATCCATGCTTGAATTTTCAAATAATAGTTTATCCTAAGGTGTCACATTTTTTATAATTTAAATATCATACCAAATCATCAACTTTCAAAAATTCTTGATTGTAGTGTTAAATCAAGAAAATGTGTCAAGATGGAGGAAAAGAAAAATTTTACCTCATTAATTCTTCTTACTCTATCAATTTTGAACCCAAGAAGAAAAGGGCATCAAGATTTGGTTGAAGCGCTTTGTTTTTGAATTGTGGGAAGTTATTAACTCCTCATTTAGGTATCAATAATGGATTTTCAGTAGCATTTAATCTTCCTGAAAATTCAAATGGACAAGATAAAATTGGAGCTTTGCAATGGCATATGGTACGTTAGGGTTTTCCAAAAGTAAAAATGAGGTAAGTTCACTTCTTTTGTCATTGTCCAGATTTTAAGGTTCTGAAACACAGTCCAAGGCTTTGAGAATTAGGTAAAACCTAGGATGTTACTGCCTGTAAATGACTAAAATTCAAGGGCTTGAATTTTTATATCAAAAATCTTGAATAGTGATAATATTTTGGATTCTTTCTAAATATAAGATGATGTTACTTTGTATGATCTACTTCCTATTTAATGGCATTTTGATTTTAAAATTTCGAAATTTCATTAACTTAGCTATCTTTGGAATGTGAGCATGATTAATATTTCATCATATTCTATGCTATTATGAAATGTAATTATTTTTATACTTAGATGATATCTTGTATGTGATCTTTTTTTGTGTCCATAATTGTTATGGTCTCTAACATTTACATACATGATATTGCTTACTTTTACAAGGGAAGAATTCTATTGCTTGATTATTTTGCTATAACCATAATTTATTCTTGGAGGGGGAGAATTGTTGTATTAATGCTCTTATATGTTAATCCCCTGTAATGCTTATGAGAATATCAAGTTAACGCATGCATGTTACAATATATGATTTGTTACAATATACGATTTGATCAAAATATTAGTGTTTAATTCCATAATTTTTTCATGAGTGCCATAGATTGAGGGGGAGCATTTATATGTCATTGATTTGCTAAGGGAAGGCTATATGTGTTTGCCATAATCTTTTATACGCTTTGATTTTTCTTTCTCCTTCTTACACTACCTTTTTGATGAAATACAAAAAGGGGGAGAAAGATTATGGTAAGCTAATTTGGTTATTTGATGAATCCATGTGTAAGTTCATGATATCTAAGGAGTTTTGTCTTTCATCAAAAAGGGGGAGATTGTTGGCTTTGTCCTTATCCCTTAATATGATATGTTATATTTGTTTTGATGAAAGACAAAAAGAGTTTGGTCCAATAATGTGTCTAATTCTTATTAACATTATTCTTATTTATGATATAACATTTTCCTATATTTTTTTGGACCTAAACATTAAGCTTATTGCATACTTAATCCTTTTGTATAAATCCTAATATGTTGACAATGTTTACGAGTTGATTCTTAAAGATCTTAATTATATGGAGGACATTCGAAATTTGAATATTATATTGGCTCAAAGATGGAAGGATACATCTTGGCAAATCAATGATCATATTCCATGATGAAAGATAAGCAAGGGGAAAGCAAAATCAAGGAGAAGGTCCACATGGAGATTATGCTGAGATATTCTAAATAGATATGAAGTGCAATCATTAACGGCTAGTTAGTGAGTGATCAACATTAAGAAGATCAAGGCACTTCCAAATATTATGCAACGGCTAGTAAGCAATCAAGCAAAGTGTAGATTGTCTAACGACTACTTATGAGACTTGGCATTATATAAATGATCAAGCCGCGGAGAAAGAAAGAAGAGAATCAAGAGAATTACCCTTGCAAATCAAGAAGAAGACACTTAGAGAACTTGATACATCAATCTTATATTGGCATATCGATTGTGTTTATTTACTCCTTGTTATAAAGTGTACCTTGTTATCTTTCGTCGTATTGGGTTGGGTTGATTAGTCGGAGGGTCGACTACCCAAGCACGGTTGAGGAGCAACGCGTATGTTAGGACACTTAGAGTTGTAGGATCAATTCGTAGGTTGTTCGATTAGTGAATCATATGTAATCCACCGACCTAATAAAAGAAAAATGTTCAAAATCCCATCGATGAGGGGCACCCGTGAGCAGAGGACTAAGCGTCATTGAACGTCTATAAATAGCGTGTTTTGTTCACAATTATTTTTTCGCATTTTTATTTCGATTATTTTGTGAATTTGATCATCACCCTATTCACCCCCACTACGGTGATTTAACTAGCCAAATCAAGACAACACTACATTATTCTTTCGTCAAAGTCGAAAAGTTACCACTTAGAACCCCTTTAGGCCTTTAAAGAGCCTAATTCTTTTATAATCACATCTGACCAAACCTAGGAGTGGGAATATGTTGTGATGATAAAATCAGTAAACCAAATAAGATAATATGGATCAAAGGGTCCCACCCATAGAGAGAAAAAAATAGGACAAAACAGAAAAAGAATAAAAATGAAAAAAAATTATTGATACACGCTAACCTCATTACCCATGCACATTTGATGATTTCATAAAGGTTATTTGAGCCTTCCTGCTGATTTCCTTCCTTTCGCACTCTACGCTTGAACCATTCCTTTATAATTCACCCTGGAGGCTTCCTTTAAACTAGATGCTCTTACTCTTGAACTTCGATTAACTTGATTCCATATTGGATACGTAGCTAATCTCTCTGAGGCTAGCCATGAAGATTGTTTTCCGAAAAGAAACATCTTAATTGAGTCATTTAGTCTCCCAAAAAAAAGTGGCTGGTCCAAAAACCTAAAACAGCAGACTAGGCAAACAAAAAGTGCAAAAAAAACCTTGGTTTCAAGGATTACAAGCATTCCATTGCCTACTTCCATGAAACCAGACTTGGAAAAATCATTCACTCACTTTACCACTTATTTCCAATCATCATAGCTTCTAATCTTATCTCCGTTATAAAATTTAGCACTCCTTACCTCAACCATGGCTACAAATTCAAGAGTCATTATTCACTCTATATTCTCAGCTTTTCTAAGTGGGCAACCTATTATGCAATACAAAGGGCTCCCTTACATCTTCCTGGGTAATTAAGACTTTCCATCATGGTAAACATTTTCCGACAAGGTGGTAACCATATTAGTTATACTAAACTAGGGCTCCTCTAGGTAGCACCATCAAAAGAAAGATTACTTATCCTAGGTAACTTATACCTTATCAACTAGGCTAACCCAGCAGTCACTCAAGTTTTTATCCCTTATCCTATAATAGTTTTGCAGCCTAGGTTATAAAACAACAACGTACCTAACCCAACAGTCTTCTAGAACAGAATTAGGCCTTAGCTAATAGACCCAAACCTTAGCGTGCGACCTTCACCTACATGCATATGAGGCTAGGTCTATCACATGTCTACATAGATAACATAATTTAAGTTTGTATATTGATCATGCATGCATAGTCTCATTTAGGTTAGCAAGCACACTTGCATCAATACATAGGCTTTTGGCCTATTTATTAACCTGCCCTCTAAGTTAATCACTTGGGAACTTTGAATTAAAGAAGTTCACATTCAAGCAGGACAGTAACCCTATAGGAAGGGTGCACAACTCTAGTTAGCTATGAATCTACATCAATTAAAGGTTCTTAATATTGCATCCATAGTTGTCGTGAAAGACATCTATACTTTGACCCTTATCTTAATCAGGCTCGGTCAAAGTGGGGGCTCTATCCCAAAAGCAGGCTCCACACAATCATCATCGCCCTTGGGCAATTAGCTCACATCCTTATGAAAAGGGAATCAACCTAATTTTAGGTTATTAGGTAACTAACCATAAAGGACACCTTATCCTCTTTATTTTAAGGCATCGTATTATCTAGGACAATTCAACATTTAGTAAGTTTCTATCAGGACATGACATAGATACCCAAGCACAAAAAAATGAAACTTATAGATTTGACATCTTAATATCTCACCAACAACAAGTGAATGATCTGGCGGCATATTTTTATGCTCTCACACCACTAAGTTCATATAGATTTAGCTACAAGTCTTCATGCTCTCATACACAAAACTCATAAGGACCTGACCGCAGGTCTTTAGGCTCTCACTCCCCCAAGTTCCCATGGACCTGGCTACAGTGTTCATGTTCACACACCACTATGTTCATAGGGATCTAGCTAAAAGTTCTTATACTTTCACACCACCAAGTTTGTAGGGATTTAGCTAAAAGTCTTTAAACCCTCACGCCATCTAGTTCACAGGAATCTGGCTACATCTTTTCAGGCCCACATGCTACCAAGTTCATACGGATATGGCTATAGGTCTTCATCCTTCGATGCCACTAAGGTCATAGGGATCTGGCTACTGATGTTCAAGATCTCATGCTATAAAACTCATAACCGCTAGATCGATGATAGTATCGCTAGATTGATAAAAGTTTCGCTAAACCAATGAAGGGTCCGCTAGACCAGTGAAAGCTCAACATTTTAGAATTGCTAGACCAATGAAAGGTCCACAGGACTGAAAAACAGTACACTAGATAGGTAAAAGTCAATAATTCAGAACCACTAGACCAGTAAACGATTGCTAGTCTAGCATAGGGTTTGCTAAACTGGTGAAAGGTCAAAATCCTAAATCCACTGAACTGACAAAAGGTCAGATGCATTGATGAAGGCTCTAGTAGACCAATGAAAGGTCTACTAGATTGGAAAAAGGTCAAAATCAAAAATCTGCTAGATCAGCAAATGGGCTAAATCCAAGTATGCTAGACCGACAATAGATCTGGTAGAGTAGTAAAAGTTCGAAGTCAAAATCCACTAGACTGGCGAAAAGTCAAAATTTAAAATTTGCTGGACAGGTGAAGAGTTGAAATCCAAATCAGCTAGACCAGCAAATGGTCAAAATCAAGCTTCACTTGATAGACAAAAAGTCGAAGTCAAGTGTAGGATGACTATCACTACTGGAAACGAGGCTTAGGGCACCATAGCTGTGTTGTTCTAGGATAGCAGTGCTAAATGCACTAATTTTATTGTGCTCAGGTTCATTTTGTGTTACATTGTCATTCACTTTTAGGATCCATAGGGGGAATGTCAGGGATAACAAAATTCTCTATTAGCACAAGAGTGGTTTTTACTCTCTATACCCGTGTGCCCTCTTTCTTTTTACAATTTCCTTGATTATAATCATATCCTTATAGTTGAGGCACATCACATGAAGCTACTCAAAATGGATCTTCTGCTCAAGGAGTAATCCATACTCATTTTCAAATAGAAATATTTCTCACAGAGCATCGATGACCTCAACTTTTACACGAAATCAAGCATATTTTGTTCTTAATCTTTAATTAGTAATCTTATGTCTGATGATGCAAGTACCAATTAGGCTTCCAATTTCGCTTAAAGAATTAGTACTTCAATATTTGATATCTAATCCTTGAAGTTGGATCCACGCAAAAATTGTGTGCATGCCCTTCTTAATACTAGTTATATCAAGTTGCGATGGCTTCATGGTGAGTTGTTTGTTATCAAAATGGTAGATCCTAAATTGCAATACCAAATCCCTTTGCTCGATGGCTTCAAATCAGATAAGCGCTAGATTGTTCTCTAACAATCCAATGTGCTCAATATCAAATTTACCCTTCATGTCCAAAAATCCTTTCAATGTGACAAATGGATGATTCCCTCCAAATACGAAGCAAATCAAAGATGATTGCTAGAACTTAATTTCCTCTTGAACATCATCCTCTTGAATTTTTCCAATAAGAGAATCGCCAATGATTTTAGGTAGCACGAATTACAATCTGGAACACTTGCCATACCTAATTTAGTTAGACATTATCCCACCTGGATTTCTAGCAGTAACATATTTAGGTGATCGTCCATCATCTTCATTAGCACTTACTTCATTATTACTCATGAGAGTTGTAACAGATCCTAAAACTTGACAATTCATCAATACTAACCCTAAATGCATTTCCCTCCTGTAAGACATAATTCAATATCACATGTGAGTATTGAGAAGAGGATCCAATTGGTTATTTAGAAGTTAGAGTGACAATCGTCTTATTAGCCACCACCTAATGGTTAGCCTTTCCTCCTTATGTTTAGCTTTCCTAACAATGGCGAGTGCATGCTAATAAAGAGTTGCTGTCGCGTGCCCATGGAAAGTCATACCTTAAAGTGGTAAAACAAATTATACATTATTACTCAGTCATTTTATCATCCCTTTTACAAGTTTAGTTCATGTACTTATAATATAATTCAAATTTAAGATCTTGATCATTCAATGCAGTCTATTTTCAGTTTTTGCTTTCAATTCAGCTTGTTCTTGGTAACTTCTTCTCTTATGTTTCCCATTCCTAAATATTGTTGCTTCTTGGCTATAGCTATTAATTTGCATGTTAGTAGTTGTTCAATTCAATCATGTTTAGAATAGATATAATTTTTATTGGTTGAATTATTTCTATTTGCAGAACATAGTTAAGATATCAAAAATTGGGAATTTTTGCATGTAATGATGACGAGGTGAATGTTGAGACCCACACTATTTCCAATAAATTCCAATCTCATGGTAAAAGTATTGATAAGGCCCTAGACTTACTTAATTGGCATGCTCATGATACCTGTAGATTTGAAGAGGTTAATTATGCCTTTGGAATGTGGTTTACGACCCATGTGTAATTTATTCTAGACCTTTTTGGGAGGGAACAATTTGTGAAACTTTATGTTTTCCCCCATGCATTTCTAAATATGTTCCCGTTACATATGACTTATGCCATGCTTTTGACCATAACTCTAACTTAGGCCCTCAATATGTTCAATCTATATAACTATGCATGAAATTTAGCAACACCTTATGCTTTTGTCAAGTGTTATAACTCTACTGGTTATGACATTTAGGTTTGTTTTGTCTTTCAACATTTATACAACTCTTTTTTGTTTTTCCTCTTTGAAGAACCCATAAGACTTTTCATCTTTCTCGAATCAATTATTTAGAAATGTCATGAATAGACATTTACTAGCATATGAATTTGCACATACAGAAACCATATATATATATATATATATATATATATATATATATATATATATATATATATATATATATATATATATGGATACAAAAACATTTAACCAATAAAATAAATTTTTACAATGAAAATAATATTGTTGATTAAGTATATTAACATGTTGTCTAACCCAACCGTTGCACCGCAAGGGGAGTAGCTCTAGAGTGTGTGTGTGTGTGTGTGTGTGTGTGTGTGTGTGTGTGTGTATGCATATAAAATTGAGCGCGAACGTTGCAGTTGTGACAAGTGTCCTGTTAAGCATTTATTAAGATTTTATTTAAAAATAAAAATTTAAACAGTATGTGACTTAAGGTCACCGTGATGAATACCATCTTTTCAACTACTTTAATGAAGAAACAAAAGAAGTAAATTATAGCTACGTTATATTATTATTCCTAAAAATTTAAATTACAGAGATTAATTATAATATTTCGATAACATTTTAGCTAAAATTTTAAAACAAACGGTGCATAGCACAGGTTTAAAGGCTAGTTGAAATCTAAAATTGAGAATAGCATTGAATATGCATGCAATTCAATTAAGCATATGGTACATAAGATATTCAACTAGTTTTCCAAATTGGTTTAGAAACAAAAGAAATGTGATGTGCCTGATTTTTACTTAGGTTTTATCACAAGGTGGAACACTCCCCTACTGATGCTTTTTTACATCCCTAAGGCTTATCCTATGGGTGACTTTTAGTCTTCTATTGTTTTGAGTCTTGTACTTCACATTAAGAATCTTAATTATGGTCTCGAAGGGGAGGAAGATTCTTGTTTACCTACTTTTACACATGCGCCCCATGTTGAGATTAGTTTGACCATAGATTGCCATGGAGAAGTTCAAATTGTCCCTGACCTCCGTCGTTCTCTAGCTCTACTAGGAGGGCTCAAGGAGAGTAACAAGTATGAGGTTAAGTCTAGTTCTAATGAGTTGGCTGTGTTTGCTAATTGATTTTAAGACTAGCATGTATGTAGGTTTGATGAGGAGTCATGTGAGACGAGTGTGGTGAGGTGTCACCTTCTAGTTGTAAGCTTTTAGAACACATGCTCCCTATCTCTCTTGAGTTAGTCTTTCCTTCCCATATTTGTTCACCACTCCACTCATCCCCTCAATATTCTCTTATTTGGTCCATTGACTATCATATCATGTCTAATCCTCACCTTAGTTTGGGTTTTACAGACTTTTTGATGGAAAAACTAAAGGGGATTGTGGATGAGTTGATTGGGTCTCTAGGTAACCTTTGAAGGTATGAACCCTCCATTGATCTTTACAGCCTTTACTTAGAGGACATGCCTAAAAGCATTGTTATGTTGACCTTGCATAATCATTATATCGATTACTCAAAGGCATTTGATGGTTGAAGAGAGCATTACATATTCTTGTTACAATGATATTTGTGTTCGCTTGCTTACTTGTCTACAAGATGGATTCACAGGTATATGAAAGGTTTATTCGAGAATTGACTGCATCTGCATTGAGGACTTGAGTGCATCCAGTACCTGACTTGACATTGCTATTCTATCCCTTTTGCATAATTATGTATTTGTTTTTGTTTTCTTTTCTTTTTATTTTTGTGTCCTTGAGGCTCCCTAACCCATAATGAGGACATAGTGTTATCTCAGTATGTGGGATGGGAAGCTATGCTTCAAAATTTTTAAAAAAGAAGAAAAAGGAAATATTTTTTGAGAATATCAAAAGGATTTCTTTTTCTTTAAGAGTTGGACTCTCTTTGATTAACTTTGACCCCTTGTGACTTGGTCATTATGTTGCACAAAAGTAGGGTGTGTGTGATAAAACTTAGTTTAAAGTGTGTAATTCTAATCTTTAGTCCTAATCTTGCGAGTGCATGACAACAATATAGTCCAGTCCTTGCTTGTATATCATCATTGTCATTGGGTCATAGAATTCCATGGTTGATTCCTTCACTTGTCTTTATGTAGCTGCTTTTGATTTTGCTTTTAGTTTGTATTCTGAAAAAAACCAAAAAAATAAAAAAAAAAGAGTACAAAACAAAGCAAGAAGGGTAGGGGAAGACGACGAGGAGGACGAGGAGAAGAAGAAGAAAGTGTCATAGAGTTGGGAATGGTAAGCCTCCTTTGAGACAATACTCTTCCAAGGCATGCACTACTTGATGCTATGCTTTGGGATAGTATTGCTACTCAAAAGGTCTACTAGTTTGTGTAAGTCAAGTGGTATAAAGTCAAACTTTAGTTAGCATAACTCCTAAGGTGATTGTATACTTGCATACCGAGCACTATGACAGGCTCACTGTAGTAATGAATGGTGTGGTAGAAAGTTGGTGTGTGGATGTCATTAGTGGTAACCAATAGATATGTACATTATGCTTATGTATAGTCTAATACTTAGGCTATAAGGGTGATATAATTGGTTGAAATGTGTACAGTTTTCCCATGTGTAGATTTGTGTATTATTTGTAAATTTCCAAAAGATGTTCTATTTGCGTTTTCTTTTCTTTTTCTTGTCTAAGATTTTGTGGGTACAAATTTTCACAAGACCAGATTCGTCCACTGGGAGCAATCCAAGGTTTTAAAGGACTTGTTCTACATGCTAAGGTCAACCATAATTCATACGAAAGTGAGTTAGGTATCTTAGGTAGATTTTCTTTTCTTGAGTTTTACTCAAGTATGAGCAAATTCTAGTTGATGGTGTACTAGTTCAAATGCCAGAACTGACTAAATAAATACTTCTAAACACTTGCTTTAGTCTTATTTGACAGCAATTTTTGGGTTTTATTTGGTTTTCGTGTGTTTGTACAGAAATAAGGATTTGATAAAACATTGCAGTCATTAGCTTGGCATACAACACAAATTAAAATAGATTTTGGAAAGCTTGACCAAGTGAAAATTGAAAATCATATAGGTTCCAAACAATTTCCTTATTATGATCAACTTTCTAATATTGATCAAGATTGGAGAGTAAGAAATTTACTTCTATCGGAATTTAGAGAGTGAATGATGGCCATCACCAGCATAAAAGGAGGCCTCATAGTTTATCATCTTAAGAATAGTTGTTTAGATTTAGGAGTAGAGTTTGTTTAGTTTAGTTTATTTCTTTACAAATTTAATTCATGTGCTTTAGGTATAATTCAAATTTAAGATCTTGACCATTCAATTCAGTCTGCTTTTAATTTTCACTTTCAGTTCAATCTATATATTCGTGGTAACTTCTTTCCTTTTCTCTCCCCTTCCCCTGATTAAAAGTTGCTACTTCTAGGCTCTTATCGCTAATATTCCCATGTAGTAATTGTTTAATTCAATCATGTTTAGATTAGACTTAATTTCTTCATGTTTAATGCTTTTTGTTTTATGCTTAGTGCTTTTAAATTAGTTAGAATGGGTTAAAGTAGTACTGGTCATCTAAATCTGATCTCATCCCTGTGGAATCAACGCTCTAGTATTTAAGGTGACAATTGTATGCTTGTAGTTCAAGTCCTGTCTCTTTTTAGGATCGTATTATTGAACCATATGGAATTTCATTGTTCTTCATCACCTAATCATAACAAGCAAATCTTATATGATAAGATCCAGTGATCTTGCACAACTTGAAACCTCCAAATCTATGGAAAATCACGGTAAGAAGAAAATGTCACTCCAAAACTCACACTTAGGAGAGAGAAAAATCCATAGTAAGATAGGTTGGCAAAACCCTCATGAAAGGCGAAAAATCTAACTTTCATGCAATGAAGCGGAAATTTATTGAAAGAATTTGTAGAACAGCCGCAGAACCTACTATTGAACTAATTGGGGTGTTAAAACTAAGAAATCTCGGGCTTACGCGTAGCTTTTCCGACTGATGACAACCGTTAGGGTATTTGGAGGCTGAGGGATTTTTTTTTTTTTTTTAAATTTCATGGGAGACAGTGGGAGAAAAAGGAAAGGATGAAATAATTAGTCCTAAATCATTATTTCTTAACACCAGCTATATTGAGTCTCGCACTGTATGTCATATGCTCTAATAAAATATTGTAAAATTTTATATCTTTTGATTGCATATTATTTTTTTATTAAAAAAAACTCGATGATCTTTTTATATTGCGTCCTCCAACTACACATGTATTATGTAAAAATAGATTATAAACTCAAAAATACTGAATTATTATTGTAAAATGAAAACAAAAAGAAATATTAACATTTTACCATCCTACGTTATTGCACTATAACAAAAAAATCCCCTCACATTTTGAAAATACTAAATTATTACCTTGAGGTCATGATAAATTCTATTTTTGAACATTCACTTAAGAAATTTTAAAGTTGTCCCTATGTCCAAGCGTAGATATCAATGATGCTATTTCTTGCACAAAGATGTGAACCAAGTTTATTCATCATCAAACTTTAAGTTCAAATGATGTTCACCTAAGAAATTTTAAACCTTTTAACTTTAAACCTGTAGTTAGTTTAACTACTAGGTTAGGCAATTTGTGCAAGGTACCGAAAATTTTTGAATTTTATAAAAATTTTTAACTATTTTTGGAATTTAATTTCAGTTATCATGGCAAATTATAATAAAAACATATTATGATTAATTAAATAGTAAAAAAAATTTGTAACAATTACACTATCGTACATTTTGTTTATTTTTGGAGCGAATCACCTTGTCAATGTTAGTTTGAACAATATTGGGTAGTAAAAGCATACTATCATAAGTCATTATAGTAAATTTTTTATTTTATAACGTGTAGTTGTATTAGAAATTCATTCGTAGTACTATACTGGAACTTATCAAGCTTAAAGAGTTTATCGCATAAAATTGGATAGACCTCGAAACTTTGTCTTAACTATCTTTAAATTTAATAAATAGGTAAATTAGTGATTTTAGAATTTAATTTTAGAAATTAACAATTATTGTTCGTTATATAAAACAATCATGAAAATTTTGCTTTTCGTATTTTAGTAAAATATTACTGTATAATAACGAAGGGCTTTCATTGAAGCTTTAATTACAAATTAGAGTATCTTAAATTTTCTGTAGTTTTTTTTTGTTGTTAATATGTTATAAAAATTTGGGTGAGGAAAATACAAAAACACTTAATTATGTAGTATTAATTATTATAAGCTAAATATGATTTTTGATTTTTTTTAAGAGCAACAGCAGTTAATGCAATTAATTTTATAGGTTTGGAAACAACATAAGAGAAACCAAACTTCTCAAAATTTGTCATGCAAGTGTGGATCTAACTTAGAAAGTTTTGCTATAATATACATATGCGTGTTTGTGTAGGTACATTGAGAAAGAGAGAGATTTTATTAGGTCTAATTTCAAATACATTATTAATGCTGAGAATCTCCTATTGAATATAATATATAAGAGAGACTGACATTGAATTTATATAGGTTTATAATCCTTATCCTTTGAACTAGCGTATGGGACTAAACTCTTCTAACAGATAGTAACACAATGACATATGTGAAGAATCATATCAAAAATGTAGGATGGCAAGGGTGGGAGGGATGGTTGACAAGAATAAGATGATCAGCCCAAAATGCTGGATGACCGAACTAAGAAAAATACGCTAGGAAAAGGAATCCTTATATACCCTAAAATAATTGTACACCTATGCCGCCATCCCTTGAGAATTGAGATAGAATTACTCTCGAAAAGATGCCCTAAAGCTTGGGGGATCGGAGATAAAGAAAAATTCATTCTCCACTAACTCTTCCCTTTCACCCATATAAATGTCAGTGCTTTAGGTGTCATTTTTAAAATAGGAATAATTTTCTTGAAAGGGGCTTGATTTTTTGGCTCCATTTGTTTTGGGGTTGAGACGACTTGTTCAAGTAGTTTAATCACAAGTGGCTATTTTTGTTTCTTTTTCTATCATTACTACACTTCAATGAAATTAAAAAAAAAGACAATACAGTAAAAAAATGTAATAGATGACTACCAGGAGATTCTCACAGTACCTCCTTTCAGCTAAAACCAACAACAAATCATGCAAAATAAGAATCAAACCCTCTTATACTGGACAATCTACTAAAGCATTCCGCTCTTTTCTTATCACATCATCAACAGAAGATGGATAAGGCTATTTTTATTCTTTAATCCTTAATTTTATTCATATTTGATTGTTTTTTCTGAGACAGAATAAGGTTGTGCATTTGCGTATCTAGAGGCTCTCTTATCGATTTTATTGTTCTAGCCGTGTAATTTGCGGTCCAAATAAGAGTCAGTTAGACCTGACTCTGTACTCTTTTAAAGTTTTACTAAACGTCCAAATATGATAAGTTTTTTGTTTGGTTGCTCTCATTCTAATTTTTCTTATTCATATTAACTCTGTTCTGTAAATATACTTCATAAACTTAGATAGAGATGCTGTGTTGTATGAATCGGAGTGTTGGCCTATAAAACAGACATAGGTTCAAAGGTTGATTTTAGCAGAGATGAAGATGACTAAATAGATGTGTGGTTATATGAGGATAGATAAAATTAGAAATGAAGTAATTTGACACATAGTTAAAGTGACTCCTATAGAGGATAAGATGAGAAAAACTAGACTCAGATAGTTTGGTCATGTGAAGAGGAGTGTGGATGCTCCAGTGAGAAAATGTGAGAGGATTAACATCCCTGAAGGTAAAAAAGGTAGGGGATGACCGAAAAAGAGCTTGGATGAGGTGATTAGAGATGGCTTGAAAGTTGTGGGGTTGATAGAGGACATCACTCAGAAGAGGAGACTATGGCGGGATAGGTCCTAGATCATAGGGAGATGACCTTGTAGATGTTATTCAACTGCAGTAGGGTAGGTTTGGTTGTGGTGTGTTTATAGATTCTATTTTCCCTTTTCGCATGTCATGTTTGCATGCAGGTGGTATATACGCCTGGAAAAAGATATTGTTTGTCAACCTCTATTTGTTAACGTATAGTACTTTTCTCTGTTATGTTGTACTAATGTTTTACATAGTTACGATCAACTGCTTTAGTAGTATTTCTTAGTTCATCAACGATTGCTTATCCTTAGTTTTTTTCTATAAGAGGTTTTCACAAAATTATTTTCTATAAAATATTTTCACATTATTCTTTTTTGTGGGTCTCTTGGAATCAGCCACTCTACGGATAGAAATACTTATACATATAAGATTGCCTACATTTAGATTTCTCTAAGAGTGTGTTTGGATATTAGAGGGGGAGCGGAGGGGAGGGGAGGAATGAAGGGGAGGGAAATGGAGGGGAAGGGAAGGAAGGGGAGGGAAAATGTATTTACCTTGTTTGGATTTAAAGTGGATGAGAAGGGAGGTTAACTATATGTGTTATGTTTAGATTAGAAAATGGAGGGGATAGGAGGGGAGGGGAAAGGAAAAATTACTATTATTATAATTGAAATTTTTATGTCAATTCCCCTCCCCTCCATTCAACCCCAAATTGGGGGAATAAAAATTGAATTATGGAATTAATAGAAGTGAAGTGTTTCCCCTCTTTTCCCCATTATTTTTTTCCCAAACAAGGGGAAGAGGGGTTAATTAACCTCCCTTCCCCCCTCCTTTCCCTCCTGTAACGCAAATTCAAAGACAGTGTAAACCCCATAAAAGTGAAACACATGCTAAGAGGTGGTGGTGGTGATGTTGTTGTTGAAACTTAGATAGAGATAGCCAACTAAATTCTAGCATCGAAAGTCTAAGGTTCATCTCATGTGTTAGGGTAGTTAAATAACTACATCAAAACATAACTAATAATTTCGAACATTCGTCCATTTCAATCAAATAAAGATTAATAATACAAAGAGAGGAAATCGGACATGGGGTTTAATATTGCTATTATCTGCAATCTATATACGGTTGATAGAGGTTTTAGCCCCTGTCCGATCCGCAATCACATCCACTTATTCATGCTTGAAGGATGATGGGGTCAGGGACGGTTTTTCGGTTCATGGGAGAGTTACAAGCGTACACAGAGGCATTCATTTTGACGGTGACGCTTAAAGTCATCGTCATCAACATATCAAGGTCAATTTTTTTGTTCTATCATAATTCAATCAAGATAAATTCTATTTATTGCTATCTATCATCATCAATCGTTGTATCCTCAAGGGCATACAGTCATCTGTGCACCAGGTGCAATTATTCTGTCAATCTATCATTCAATTAGAAAATAAGACGTATTTTATCGTAAACGCCATACTAGTTAAGCCACTTAAAGATATATCATTGAATTAAATAATAATAATAATAATAATAATAATAATAATATTATAATAATTATTATTATTATCATCATCATCACCATCATCATCTCATTATAATCATGATCATCCACCAGGTGCAATTATTCTGTCAATCTATCATTCAATTAGAAAATAAGACGTATTTTATGGTAAACGCCATACTAGTTAAGCCACTTAAAGATATATCATTGAATTAAATAATAATAATAATAATATTATTATAATAATTGTTATTATCATCATCATCATCAGCATCATCATCTCATTATATCATGATCATCCATGTGTCGATATATATATATATATATATATAATATATATATATAATATATATATATATATATATATATATATATATAGATATATATATATATATATATATAGACACACACGCACACACACACACACACATATATATATATATATATATATATATATATATATATATAGATATATAATATATATATATAGATATAATATATATATATATATATACATCTTTTTTCCCAAACAAGAAATATCTACATATATATGTATATATATTTGTATAATATATACATACATATATATATATATAATATATATATATATATAGATATGTGTGTTGTATATATATATATATATATATATATATATATATATGTGTGTGTGTGTGTGTGTGTATGTATATATATGTACATATATGTGTGTGTGTGTTTGTGTGTGTGTATATGTATATATATGTATATACACACACATGTATATGTACATATTTGTATCAACATCCTTTGTGTGTGGATCTCTGTTTGTGTCCTCTCAAAGCTAGCGGATGACATGTGTCAAATTTTTAAAAGTTTAGATTTTCTAACTTACCTTGCCACATAAATTATTATTTTTAATTAAAATAATAAATAATAAAAGATCTTTAATATTATAAATATAGAACATCATAGATATTGGATACATTGTGATGATAATTATAGACAATATTTACTATAAATGCACGATTATTAAGAAATAATGAAAGATTTTTGGTTTCTAGTATTATTATTGTTGTTGTTATTGTTGTCGTCATCATTGTCGTCTTCGTTGTTGTTGTTACTACTGTTGCTACTTTACCCATGCGACCTTACCACGCATAACCTATGACATGAATGACAAAAAAAATTCATGAATCATGTAAAACTATTGTATTCAGCTAACTTTTAAAAAATCAATGGCAAATCCACAATTAGCCTACAATATTATAAATTGATATTAAATTTTTAGACTAATTCTGATAAGTAAAACTTTTCTAGATGTTCAAATGTGTGACAATTTTATATTATCCTGTTATAAAAGTACAAATTCTAACATTACACAAGAAACCATGCATCAAATCCATTGATATATGATTTGTGTGCACATATCCAACTAAATTCATCGTAATCTATTTTGGTGATTTCTTATAATTTTCATCACCTAATAACTGTACTTTAAATTTGAAAACTACTCATTTAAAAATAAAAAATTTACGTACCTCACCCGAAATATTGGATGTTTTATTATTTTGTATATAGGTTTACTAAAAAAAATTCCAAAACTATTTTGTATCTCATGGAACAAAGCATACTAGTTGTTATTAGTATTAACAGGGCTTAAAGGTTTGAGGATTGAACCCAGCAAGTAGCTTTTTGGCATTGCGGGCATTTATTTCCCAAAAAACGTTGGAGTTCAAGTTCAGATGCTGAGGTCGTGTTCGGCAACAGCGTTTTGGGTAGCATTTAGTGTTTTGACCAAGTCAATATACTAATTAGTTAATTTTTAGTGTTCGGTAAATTAGTGTTTTGATTAGCATTTCAAATAGCTTTTAGTGTTTTAAACGGCGTTTTTAAAAAACTAATAGTATTAATGTTTGACATTTAAAAGTAGCATTTCATATTTTTCAGTAAAAAAATATCCTATAAAATTTTATCTTTGAAAATTATCTATATCCTTTTATCCTTTTATGTCTATTTATATTAATTAGCTAGCCTAACAGCTAAATTTACTAAACACATTAGTTTCAACCATCATCTAAACAGGTTCTGCTAACAGCTAAATTAGAAATGTTACCGCTATCTGAATAGCTATCCGCTGTCTGAACCACCATCCGCTATCTAAACAACTGATAACCGACTCTTTTCTTGGACGATTACATCAAATTCATATTTAATTTGAAAATTATACAAAGTTAGAAAATAGGTTGTGTTGGGCAACAACATTTGGAGTGTTGTCTAGCATTCAGTGTTTCATATAATATTTAGGAACAGTTAACAAAATTAGCTTGTGGCATTCAAACTCATATTTAACATTTTTTTGTCAAAAAATACCTTTTATTAATTTTATATTTAGCAAGTTTTCAAAATCCTTTATGTCAATTTACAATAATTAGCCAACCTAGCAATCAAATTTACTGCAAGACATTTCTTCCACCGCTCATCTAAGTAACCATTTACTAATAGTTAAATTAGATCAGGTATCCGCCACTTAAACAGTTACCCATTATCTAAACAAAAGATCACTACTTACACAGTTAGTTCTACATAACGAAGCCTTAGTATAAAAATTATTAGAAATAAGTAGGATTATTAATTATTTTGTTCTTAAAAAAGTACAAATGGCACATCCATATCATATTTCATTTTCTTTCAAAATTCAATTAAAATTTGAAAGTGGTATGAATTGATTAAGTTTTTGTTCCTTGTATTACTACATTTTGCTCATCATCTGTTTAGCCTAACAAACACAGAAATCAACATTTACAATATTTTCTTTCAAGCATCTTCCTAACTAAACTGATCATGACAGCTACGTTTTTTGTTTCCTTCTTAGTGAAAAGACATATAATAAATGTGAGTAATTTTGACACGAGGATTGGGTAAAATTAACCGATATTTAAGAAATGGCTTCCCCTAATATGTCCTTTAAGACTATTCATCCATAATAATCTGTACCTAAAAAAACTGACTAACCGTGAATTAGAATTGGAGCAAAACAATATATTTTTCCTAAGTATATATTATTGTAAGTAAATATCCTCAAACTATAAATTGGTCGGAACTAATTTGAAAGTTAAGTTAGACTAGTCAAATCACCTTAGAGGGGATGAATAGGATGCTTAACAAAAATTAAGCAATTATAAAAATTAAATACCAAAATAAAAGTGGGACAAAACTTGTTGATATTTTGACGATGTCGTCCCTTCCAAATAGGATTAGTTACCGCCTAAGGCTCTTCTTTCCTTAGAATTTAAATCACTCTACTTCTTATTCACTTAAGAAGTGACAAACTTATAAAGACTCTTTTGAACACTTTAAAGGTCAATTACTTGATCATGAGAATCTTTCTCGATTTATTACTCAACCGAATACCTTACGTTGAGTCACTCATTAAGTACAGCCCACTCAATACTTAGTTACCTAAGTAAGTCCTCCCCAACTTACTTATTATAAGATTCTTTTATAAGAAATAATACTTTCAAAATAAGTACATATGATGATCTAATCAATATGGCAAGCATTCTCTCAATGTGTTTCTCTCAAGATGTGTATATGATACTTGCAAGTGTGTGACCCTGAGAAGGATGTTTAATAAAACTGCAAATCTAAGCTTGGCTCCACTACTTCGATGGCCCTCTTGAACATTATTTATAAACCCATTGGCACCCATCCATTAGTCGTTGGATATATGATTGCCCAACCCATATCTTCTCAATTTGGCGACATATTGTTCTTCTCATGGGTCTTTTGATATTGCCCTTTAGCTTCAAATGTAGCAAACGTTAGCTTGATGCTTTTGGTCAATATTGCCATTGCATAGTTCGTCAATCAGAGAAATAAGATAATATCTTTATGAGATAATATTTCCAAGATATTTCCAATTAGGCAAGAATCACATTGAAACTGAAAATTTTACCTTAAGATAATTAAACAGTTGTGCACATAGATAAATCACTTAATTATGCGTGCCAACGTATTTGAATGATCTCCTTCAAAGTATTCTTCCCTCAATATAATATAAGATCAACATTTTGATTCAAGTGATGTTATCATTTCTGATCAAATCAGTTAACCTAAATTATATCCATAGTCATATCTCCAATCAAATCTCATAAAATATAATAACCAAATTGGATCAACACTTAAGATTAATAAAATCTTCATGTAATATGATGCTCAATGGCAAAGATAAATCAACGTAATCTTGCCATTAGGTAGTCACAGTTTCCTTTATCGAAGATAAGGAATATAATCTTCAATAAATCCAATATATTCTTTTATCAAAATATCATAATATTTTTCTCAAATAATCCAAAGGCAATTGATCCATATAATTTTCAAGATTGACTCAATAAGCACATGCAATTCTCTCCATAAAAATGTTACATCAAATAATATTTGTGGGTCCAAAAACATGTACCCAATTTAATAAACTAGACCAATGAAAATATTATACATGATACAGATAAATAGTTAATAAACAACTTTTTCATATATAATTAATCTTCATATTGTTTGTTATTATCAAAATTGATATGCGACTCATAAAGTTAACAATCTCCCTCTTTTTAATGATGACAAATGATTTATTGCTGAGGTGAGATAGAATCAAAAAGTACACCTTGATTCTTGCACATGCTCGATCACCATGGGTTATCTTTATCCCCCTTTGTCATCATTAAAAAGGGATGCAAAATATAACTTGAAATATTAATAGTATAGCTCCCCCTTAATGTGACACTCATAGATATGAAGATGTGGTTGTTGAGAAGTTTCATTATAATAATTTATCAAAATCAATTATACCATGACTCATTACTCAACTTCATGTATAACATACGGATAATCATAGGAGATATTAACATATAAAAATGTTGATAGTTGAAAAGTCCCTATATCTTTCCGTTTTCCCCAAAAAAATTGGAATATGTATGTAGGATACTAGAACATGTTAATCAAGTATATCCCCCCTCCCTTATAAAAACAATTAAAGCATATAGTTTTAGTCTTAGAATAAGAAACCATATAATGTAAGAGCATGAAGAGCTTGTACCATCAATATTACTTGACAGTATAATTATTATTATTTTTCCTGTACTATAACTCAATAGAATAAGCATTTGCTTTTTTGTATGCCAACCAATTTGACAAGCAAATATATTGTCAAAATTCATCACATGTACGAAGGCCTAAGAGATAGATTTCACATATGACATATGTATAGGGTCTAGAGAGACATATAGAACTTTGAGCTATTAAAATTATACCGTTTTCTCCCCTTTCACGAATAATTAATCAAAGATAATTCACGGGATAAACTATAATCTAATTTGTACCAAATGCAATACATGATAAATTATTTCAACTGCTAAAATCATGAAATTTGAAACCAACATAGCCATGGAGATAATTTCGTGTGAAGATTGTACTGCACATATCAAGCTCTATTTTGTTCTCTGATAATTATTCAAGAAAATGCAAAAGAGTCTACGAATTCTCATAGATCAAGATATCAGTTTGTTCAGAAAAACAAAATACAAGTTGTCGTGTAAAATAAGTAATCTAAGCCAGGTGACGATCTAGCATGCGTACATTAGGAGAATGGGAATCATACTTTTTATAATATAAGCATAATCATATTTGGACATGTGACCTACTTCTTGCATGAATTTACAAACAAGTGTATAAAATCAAACCACATATAGCCCAAAGAATGAAAACATAGAACTTGTAGTATGATCAGAATAAAACAAATGTTAAGCCATTGATTAATTAACTATTTATCCAAGGAAGTTAATTATTTAAAAAAATATGTATCCATCAAGCTGAAAATATTGATGGATCAAAAGCCTATATGTTCTCCGTCTTGAAAATGTATGTATAACTTAGATACAAAAGCAAACAGTAAGTTTATCCAAATATTTTCTATCGCTTATAAAAATAAATTATGCACACGGTATCATGTAAGGGGGCATGGGGCATAAGTAGTCACAAGAAATTTACATATCATCAGATGTCATGTGCCACATAAGTGATAGCATCAGCATTAACATTCATGGTTGTATGCAAGTAGATATGCTAAGATTCACTCCTAAAATTTTCGATTCATGCATGACAGGCATAGAAAGAAAAATATGTCAGTCAACAATATATCATCAACTTAAAAAAAAAACCAAATAATCATATTCCACCCAAAATCCATTCATATGCAAAATAATGTCCATAACATATTACACCCAATTGCGTCTGTAAATATATAATTCGCATTAGTCAAAATCCCCGAATATTATTAGAAAAAAATATCCAATTATATATCATCAAAATTATGTCCAAAAATAAAACATGATTTCAATTACTTTGTCACTTGAATATGAACTCAACATTCAAATTTAATATATCAAATCTACAAGGAATTCAAAAAAATAACAATAATCATCCTACAATTTTGAACATCCATATTTCACCCATTAGGTAATCAGTTTTTTTTTTTTTTTTTTGGGGTAAGAAAAGTAAGAATACAATCTAAGTAGCTCTTCTCTCAATGGTTCCTCCTAGATTATCCTCAGAGAAGATACGGAGAAGGTCCCTGTGCGGAACCTCATTCTACATCATTGTGGAATGTAATGACAAACCATGCTTTACTGACCAGTCGGTGTTGCACTATTCCCCTATCTAAAAATATGAGTAATATGAACATTGTTACAAAGTTAGATGTAAGTGTGAATATCTTGGACCAGAACTTAGATCTCCATGGCATTTGAATGCGACCTTGAATTGCCTGGATAAGAGTTCTATTGTCGCCTTCAATATGTATGTAAGTAAACCCTGCTTGTATTGCAGCTTTGATACTGTTTCTCATTACTGTTGCTTCGGCTACTAAAACCAATGCTGCTCCTAGATAGAATGCTGATGCTTGTATAAATCACCCTTCCCAATTACGAAGAATGAATCCTCTTGCTACTCGTTGCGATGTTTTGGATCCGTCAAAGTTAATTTTGATGAATCAGTTTCCCGTCTTCTCCATACTACCTAATGAGTCTTCTTGCGATTGATTGTTGACTTGTTTGGATTTGGTTGATGAAATGGTTGTGTGAGTTTCTGTCTAATATGCCATTCGGCGCTGGCTTTTTCGCTTTTATTAATGTACTTCCTATAATAGGTGTTTCGTTACGAAACAACATGCTATTCCTTACTTTCCATATGCTCCAAAGTAGCACCACTACTCCCTCTACTTTAGCTACGGAGGAAGCATTTCTAGCACTCGATAGCCTTTGCAAAATACTATACTGTTGGCTAGATACAAAGCTAGAATCAATCTAGTTATAGGCTATAGCTAGTGTCCAACACTCTTGTGAAATTGGACAATGCAAGAAAAGGTGGTTTTGATCCTCAATCTCAGATTAACAAAAAGAGCAAAGAGAATCAACGTCCATACCTCTTTTGGACAGGGTTGTTTTAGTGGGAAGCGACACATGACACAATTGCCATGGAAAGATTTTTAACTTTGGCATGATATCAAGTTTCTAAATCCAATTATATTCCCATGCTACTGGATTCCCAGAATCCATTCCATGTGCCACCCAAGTGGCTGATTTTGTAGAAAATTTACCATTACCTGACAATCCCCAAGATATTGAGTCGGGGATTGGATTAAATGGATAGGTACTGCGAGAATTAACTATAGTTGGCTGTGCCCACTAGTGGCTATAGTTTGGCAACATTCCATTCATAATTGCATGTGATGAAATGTGATACTTTTAGAGATATATCGATAATGGCGACATCTGTGATATTAAGCATTTTTGCTAAACTTTTATTAGCACACCAACTGCCTGGCCAAAAGTTAATACTCATTCCATTTCCCACTTTCCATCGAACTCCTTTCTGAAATTGTGGTCGATTCTTGAGTATGCACTTCCAAGCCTAAGAATCTGATTTCTTTGGTTCTAAGGAGAAAAAATTCTCATCAATTAGATATTTTCCTTGCATTTGCTCTACCTAAAGGCTCTCACCATAGAACAATTCCAGGTAATTTGCTAAGAAAAGCACTATTAACTGCTTTCATTTTCCTTAATCCAAGTCCCCCAGCCTTCTTGGGTTGACACACCTTATCCCAATGTAACAGCCCCATCCCCTGTTGCTAGGAGCATTATGTTTTCTTCCTTCCTACTCAACTTTTGGGGTAAAATGGACAGAGTTTTGCCTGAAAATTGGTCATTTCTCAAGCTAAAAGCCTTACAACAACTCCCTGCATTGAATGAAAACATATAAAACTTCTAAAACAAGCTCCACAGCTACACGCCAGAGTCCACCGCACTACGGGTCACTCGTTCGGAGTACACCAACCATAAAGTTCATTAATAAAGAATGAAATCAAATATATAACTCAACGGATCATGCATTCGGAGTATTGGGGTTTACATCTCAAAATACAGCTAACTTTGACTAAGAAGACATCTAACTAATCGGATGATTGGTTCATACGGCCATACAGAGCTATTTGTAAACAATATGCATTATAGGAGCTAGAAAACTTAGTTTGCAACTGTTACAAACTAGGAATACGTTATATTACATCGTTAAACACATGAATCTACTTCTATATGGCACACATGACTCTTTTTCAAGTAGGGGTAAACTCTAATTCGGCGTAAGTGGCTTGACTTCTACCTATCATAACAAAAGCCTCGGGAAAAAGGGGAAAGTGTAATGGCATGAGCAACCACACGCTCAGTGAGAATTCCCCTACTCCTTATAACCAAAACCATTTACACGCAATAATACCAATAATAGTCACATATCACGTATTTGCATACTACTGTCATATTAGGCAATCATAGTCCCCAAGAAAAGATTACCACCCTTATACTTCATGCTAGCCCCTCAACTCATTCTTAGGCCCTTAATGAGCAATCTTCCTTTCTAACAAGCATTCAGACATGTAATCAAGTAGCACAAGAAACGAATATGATGCTTTTAAACACACTTTTGTAAACGTAGTGACTCTCGATATATTTCAAGAATAGTTTATAAATCACGCTAACTTCTTTAAAGCTTATAATTCTTTCTAAAAGCTCCTGAAACATCCAAATTGGTAAGAAAGACTTGGTAAGAAACATTCTTTCATAAGATATACACTTTTAAAAGCTTAAATGTTCGATGCATTACTACGAACTAACCATACTTCATTTGAAATTTCATTTAAACTATACTTGGAAACACGTTCATAGAATCTGTGCAGGATATGTACATTTGAAAGCTTTCTTTCTTTTCTTAAAAATACTTTACTTAGCCTTATTCTTTAAAAGAACTTCTTTTGTAATGGTCTTCCAATGACCATTATAAGCTTTTCAAATCTTATTCAATATGGTCTCGTAATGACCCTTAGAAATCTTTCTTTTCTGAAATGCTTAAAATAGTAAAACGCCAATTTTCTTTTCATTAGGAACTTACTCATAGCATAAAAACATCTTATTGTGCTGGCTAGGGGAGATCTACACTGGCCCTAAGTACGATCGTCACTCACAACTCACGTTATCCCCAGGGTATACATACTTAACTTTTTGGCCAAAACGCGTCTTAGCAGAGTAACTCTAACTTCAATATTGTTTTCTGTGGGGCAACAACTCACACCAAGATAGTCATATCTTGAGTCCAGTCCCCCTCAAGGTTTTCTTACGTGTCACACATCATGGAACAGCTCACACCAAGATAATCATATCTTGAATCCAGTTTTCGGGAACAGCTCACGCTATCTTTGCGTCCAGCTCCCAATATTACCTTTGAGGAAAACAGCTCACGCCATTTTTGTGCCCAGTTTCCACCTTCAAGGTCTAGTCACTTGCCTACCACTTTTTTACCCTTTAAAATTGCATTTCATTTCTCTTTTTTAGTTGTTTACTTTGCGAAAATCTTACTTTTTAACAAAACGACCATAACCTTTCGAAATATTTATAGTTCATTCGTTTTCAACTTAAAAACTTCTTACAAATGAAATAAGTTTGTTAACTCGTTAATCGACTTCGTTTTTAACTGAAATACTTCTTATAATTTGTTTTTAACTTAAAAGCTTCTCATAAATGTAATAAGTTTAGTACCTTGTAAATCATCCTCCTTTTTAACCTAAAAACTTCGTACAAACGAAATAAGTTTGCTGATACGTAAATCGACTTTGTTTTTGACTTAAAAGCTTCTTATAAACGTAACAAGTTTGCTAACACGTAAATCGACTTCGTTTTTAACTTAAAAGCTTCTTATAAACGTAACAAGTTTGCTAAAACATAAATCGAAACTCACTTGGAACTTAAGGTACTTAGTTAGCGTTTAATTCAAACTAGATTCATAATAGAAGCTTATTGAAACATAATGTAATAATCACACTAGATTCATAATCGTAGCTTATTAAAACATAAAGTAATAAACTCACTCCAACTAGCATATAACTCAAATTAAGTTTCGTAATAAACTCATTCAATTGCCCAATTTTAGTTCGTTTGAAATCTTTTTTATACTAAAACAAGGGTGCCTAGCAAATTAAAATTTTAAATCATTCTCAGCTTACTACTTTTCAAAACTTAGAATACTAAGCTCGCTTATGATTCAAACAAGGTTTCTTCATAATTTTTCAGCATAAACGCTTCTTAAATCGTAATGATTTTACTAGCTCGTAACTCGAAACTCAATCGGAACTCAAATAAAAAGCTAGCACACAATTCAAGCTAAATTCCATAATTAATACTTTAAGACACCCTTTTTCAGATCGTTTAAATCCTTTTAAACACAGGGAAAAGTTATATACAAACCAACACCTTAAAGCATTTTCAAACTCGCTTTTAGTTCGCTTTTAAACTTCCTAAACCTATCGACTATTTAGTCAAGTCACTCACTGAATAGTTTGACGATTTAGGATTTCTTTTAAGCTACAAACATCTTCATAAACTATCAGGCAATTGATAAGTATTCGAAAGCATTGGCAATCATAAAAACAAGCTTTCTAAACGATTCTTTTAAAAGACGTCTAAAATTTCAAGAATTGGTCATATAATGTTACGTAGCACATTGGGGGGGTTCGCACATAGCACATTCACACACTTCATAGCACAACTTGGCAGAATCTACTTAATAAGCCACACATGGCCTCGCAATCCACAAGATTGCGGCAATTTATGACCCAGGCTCCCTCCTCACACAGTATTGACCACAAGAACCTTAAATTTTTTATTAGTTCCACCTCAAACCATCCAACTACCAAGTTCGGTTCAATAGTGACATGTACAAACCAATAATACATAGAACGATCACATATTAGTATAACATTTATACTTGCTAACTAACATAGAGTTTAATGTATACTTAACTGATGCAAATAGAAACTTCAAAACAATATTTACTTTCTAGTTCGCAAACTAATATCCATAGGCATAGTATTTCATTGTAATTACTATGAGTAGACTATTAATATGCCCAAATTCATTTAGCCATAACCTTTAGACATAATTCAGTTTATTCCATGATTACTTCAGCCATCCAACTAGCATCCTTAAGCATTAAATAGACGTCAAAATGCGACAACTGATGCTACAATAGCCCAATAACAACATTCTGTTTACTTTAAAATCCTCAATTTAATTGGTTCATTCTACCATGCATTAACTCAATATACGATTAACCCAAAATCTGTACCATACTTGTAATTTCTCAATATCCATTTTAATTTGCCCAAACTAACTACTAAACTCAGAATTGACATGCGCTAGCTAATTAAAATTGTTGAAAATAGCAATAATTAGGAGTAAAGAAATCTCCACTTCGATTCCAAGCTTGATGTTGTTCGAATGCTACTGGGCTTGGCTTTAGGTGCCCGAACAACTCCAAATTCTTCGGCTCTTGCTCAGCCACGCATGAACAGACCCCAACAGTGCCCAATTCGTGCACTTCAAAGCCTAATTTCACTCAGACTTTCACCCACTAGCTTGAACTCATGATGGATGTTCGATGTCTCGAATCACTCCCAATTTATAGAGGATTTGAAGAGCCTAAGAGCTAGGTTGCATGGCTAAGCCCTGATAAGTATTGGGGGCTTCGAATCACCGCCTAGAACCGTCGAAAACGTGGTGGGTTCATCTGAACCCTTGCCCAGATTCACGCTAAATGGAGACTAGTTGTGCGAGAGACCGAATGGGTAGGTTTTGCAGGTTGGAGTGGTGAAAATATGCTTGAATTCGAGCTCTTGTGGCGCATCTATGGTGGAGAGGAGAGGAGGAAGAAGAAGAGCAGAGAGGAGAGAGAGGGATGTCGGGTCAGGGGGTCACGATCAGGAAAGAGGAGACAGGAGGAAAGGGGTCGAGTGAAATTACTAAAACACCCCTCCCTCTTCAATTTCTGTCCCAAACTGTTAGATACTTGACACCGCTAGTCTAATATGCAACCTAAATTCTAAACCCAAAATCGATAGCATGATCTTTCATCGATTGCTCGTCCCTAAACATATCCAGGCTCGATTTAATAAACATCGAACTACTCTTAAGGTTAACAACCTAATTGCAATCGGATTTCTATTCAATTTAGTATTCGTTAATAACCATTAATAACATTTGCTAAAAATCATCGAAAGAGTTTCAAAACTAATAATAATATGAACAGCAACAAGAATATTCTTTTTAATAAAATTATCGTTCACGTAAGCCCATCAATAATAATTTAACTTATATAGTAATAAAAATACGATTTTACGACGTAAAAAGGCAATGTGACCAGCTTAACATAAAAAGGGAATACGCAGGTTGTTGAAACAATTATGTGTAAGGTTTTGATGATAACAACCCTAATGTACCAGTCAATATGCTATCATGCCATGCCTGAGTAGTGTGCTAGAATTGTGGGTTGAGACAGGTTGCAAACACCCTGGAGAACAGTTTGAAGAAGCGTGAAACATCAAAGTGAATATGCATGCACGACATCGAGGAGGTCAAAGGATCACAAGAGTCTTAGGGTTAATTACTGGTTGTATTCATCTAAATTTTTGTTAATATGCCAATTAGAAGATCTTAACTTAATACTCACCTTGAAGGAATTTCTTGCGCTAACTCAGAACACTGCTCAGAACAGTTTGAGCAATCGGGTCTACAGTGTTCTAAGGGCAACGTATAAAACTCTTGTCCCAAAGATTTTCAAGTGTTTTTTTACTGTCAAAATTCTTAACATATTTGGGATTGATTTTTTGATAATATTTTATCTTACAAAGAGTCCTTCACTGAATAATATTGTTTTCCTAAAAAGATACTATCAAAAGATTTTATCTTAGCCTTTAAATTATGATTTCCAAAAACGATAATGTTGAGAGATTCAATTCCATTTAGAATACTGATTATTTTTGAGAGTTATTGCTAAAATCCAAAACCACCCATATACTTGCGGCAGAAGTATTCCGTAGGTATATAATCTCTTGCCTCTCAATATTTTCATTCACGGTTTTTCAAGGAGCAAAATCGAGTTTTCTGTGAGAAAATTTTCTGATTGAAAAACCTTGAAGAAGTGTGCTAAATTGAGTCATCTATATTGGCAAAATAGGGATTGTATTATACCTTACATTCAGCTTGTTTAGAAGCATTCAAAGTATGGTGTTTTTCTATTCTCTTCTGTCATCAGTGCGATTAGAGTGTGTCCAAGTCTTAGGAGACTTTCGACATGGTGTGTGACTAGTTCTCAAGTGGAGGCTAGTTACATGTTTATAACGAGGGTCCCGGGGGAGACTAAGTCATGTGTAGTCACGTGTGAGTTACATCTGTAACAAATTCAGCCCTTGTTAGTAAAAGTGTTGCTGAAATCCTACTAAGGTAGGCTGTGGTTTTTACACCTCAATTGGCCCAGAGGTGGTTTTTCACATAAAAATATTGTGTCTACTTTATATTTTCGTATTCAGTTTTATTTTGCCTCACTCCAAACACCTCTCCAAACAGCTCTCACGAGTGTTCTGAAACAAACAAAAAGGTTGTAAGACACAATTCACCCCCCTCTTCTGTCCTAGTGTGCTTATAATCCAACAAGTTGTATCAGAGCAGGTTCTCATAATTAGGTTAACACATTAAGAGATCCTGAAAGAATGAGTGCACCACAAGGAATCCTAGAAGGTCAATCTGTGACCAGACCTTTATATTTCAATAGACAGCCCTACAACTGGTTGAAAAATCGAATGGAGAACTATATCCAACTGAGGATTATGAGCTGTGGATGCTTATTGTGAATGACCCTTACATTCAAGTGAAAGTCACAGCTGATGGAAAGACTGTTCCTAAGGAGCCAAAAGAATTCGACTTAGACGACTTCAGGAAGATGGAGAAGAATGCCAAGGCCAAGAAACTGTTGTATTTTGGACTTGGACCTGATGAGTACACTTGCATCTCAGAGTGTGAATCCACAAAGGAGATATGGAATGCTCTCCAAGAAACAAATCAAGTCAAGCAATCCAGAATCGAGCTATTGGTAAGGAAGTATGAGCTATTCGAGATGAGCAATAAAGAGACAGTTATGGACATATATACTCAGTTTACCTATATCACTAATGAGTTAAAATCGTTGGGAAAATCTTTTACCACTGAAGAATTGGTATGGAAGATCCTACTAATTTTACCTCAATGAAGGGAATCAAAAGTAACTGCTATCCAAGAAACCAGGAAGATGAATGAGATCTCCTTGGATGAGCTTATTAGAAATCTACAAACGTATGAACTAAGAAAGAATTCCCAGATGAAGGAAGAAGTGAAGAAAGACTGAGGATTGGCACTAAAAGCTAGAGAAAGCGATAGCTTAGATTTTGATGAAGAAGGGATAGCCATGATCGCTCGAAAGTTCAGAAAAATCTTCAAAAAGGCCGAAAGTAAATACAAGAATGGCAATACCAGCAAGGCCAAGAACAGCGATCGAGATTAGTTCTCAGGACGCTTTAAGTGTGGAAGGCAAGATCATGTTATGAAGAATTGCCCCTTGCTGAAGGAAGAACAGGGGTCAGAACAGGTCAGAACTAGAGGCAAAAAGATGCAGTTAACTAATGCTGAAAAATGATTCACCAAGGCATGATGGCAGCCTGGGGTGATACCTCACAAGAAGAAGAGGACTCTCAAGATAGAGAGGAAGCAGTACCTCTTATAGCCCGAAGAGAATCTAATTCAGATTCTAATTCAGTCGAGAGTTTGTCCTACCTCAAGGAAGAGGTACGTAATCTTAGCAAGAGGAAACTTGAAAAATAAGTTTTTACATTGATGGAAGAATGTGAGATAGTAAATTCTGAAAATGGCATGCTTAAAAATACCTGCTCAGGATTAGAAAAGAATGTTAAAAGCCTGGAAAGAAAGAAGCAAGAACTTGGGCATATGAATGAGGTTCTCACGTGTAAAAAACTCAAAATTGATGAAAACGTTCTCGTTTTATGTTATGAACTAGACACCCTTAAGGATCTTATGAACAAGAGAGAGGAAGTGTTCAATCTCAAGGCTGGAAAGTGAGTCCTTAAATCTAAAGCTTAATTTAGAATCCCAGATGAATGAAAATAAATAGCTTCTTGAAAAAATACAAAAAGCTGAAACTGACCTTACTGAAAACAGGCGCTGAAACAGTTCCTCAAAAGCGCTAATATGGCTAAGCACTCATCATAATCAAAATAAAAAGGGATTAGCCTTTGTGAATAGGCGTGTTACTAGCCAATGGACAAGAAATATATTGGTCTGCCAGAGAATATAATTTGTTTTCATTGTGGAAAAATTGGTCATTATTGTTATGCTTGTTTTTTAAGAAAAAGGGCCATGGAAAGAAACTCATTATATGTTAAACAAATATGGATCAAAAAAGATGAGTTAAATTCATGTCGAAGAAAAGAACGGGACCCAAGTGGATCTGGGTTCCCAGGACTGACACTTAGCTATTTTGCACGCTAAAGTGAGATGAGGCAACCAACTACGGTACTTGGATAGTGGTTGCTCAAGGCATATGATTAGAAACAAATCAAATTTCCTCTCACTTACAGCCTTTGATGGAGCGAGAGTGGCGTTTGGAAACGGCAAGTTTGGGACGATTGTTAGTGTAGATAAGATAGGTAAATCACTCTCCCACTCGATTGATAATGTGTACCTAGTTGATGGGTTACAGCATAACTTGTTAAGTGTGTCCCAATTATGTGATAAAGGTAATCATGTTGGATTTTCTTCGGACTAATGCTTGATTACCAATATCAAACCTAGAGAGGTTGTGTTGAGCGGGAAGCGACACAACAATGTGTATGAAGCATGTTTTCTTTCACTTTCCCAAAATCATTTGACTTGTTTGAGTGTTCTTGATGATGATGTTATGCTTTAGCACAAGAGACCAGGTCATGTTAGTCTCTCCTTGCTAAATAAACTTGTTTCTAAAGACCTAGTAGTTGGTTTACCTTCCATCAAATACAATGATGACAAGGTATGCGACGCTTGTGCAAAAGGAAAGTAAACTAGAATCTCTTTCAAGCCAAAGAAGTATGTTAGCACTTCCCGACCTCTTGAGCTACTACATGTTGATTTATGTGGTCCTATGAGGATAACAAGTAGGGGTGGGAAGAGGTATATGGTTGTTGTAGTGGATTATTACTCTTGTTTCATCTGGACTTTATTTCTAGCATCAAAAGATGAATCTTTTGAAAAGTTTGTTGTGTTTCTTAAGAAAACTGAAAAGAGAGTAGGACACTCATTGATCAGTCTCAGGTCTGACCATGGAAAAGAATTCGAAAATTCAAGCTTTATTGACTATTATAATGAACATGGTATTGATCATAATTTTTCTGCCCCCAGAACACCCTTGCAGAACGAGGTGATGGAGCGCAAAAATCGTACTCTGGAAGACATGACTATAACTATGCTTATTGCTAGTGGTCTTCCTAAACATTTTTGGGCAGAGGTATTGAACACAGCATGTTACATTATAAATAGATGCATGATCAGACCCTTTCTTAATAAGACTCCTTATGAACTTCTCAAAGGGCAAAAACCCAATATTAGACACCTAAGAGTCTTTGGTTGCAAATATTATGTGCACAATAATGGGAAGGAACCCTTAGGAAAGTTTGACACTAGAAGTGATGAAGCCATATTCTTAGGATACTCCTGACATAGTAAAACTTACAAAGTGTTCAACAAAAGGACTCTAAGTGTTGAGGAAAGTATGCATATATTATTTGATGAAACTAACTCCTTGGTTGAGAATGATGAACAGGATGAAGATTTCGAGTTTGGCCTTGTAAGAAAAGACATTGGTAAGACTCATGAAAGTGAACCACACTCTGGAGCTGATAATATGGAAAGTGGGCAGGAAGTATACTAATTAGGGGGAAGCACTGTCAACCCTGATATGAACCAAAACCAACTCACTCAACCTCAGTACCCTCATACTGATCTGAGAACAAGCTTCAGATCTGATCCCGAACCTATTTCTTCAAGCTGCCAGGAGAGAGTGAAAAGCGGATTTATGGATCCTTTCACTTCACGACCCCGGAAGCACTAGAGCTCACACCCCCTTGACCAAATTATATCTGACATTAATATAGGGGTGCAAACCAGATCTAAGCTCAGAAATTTTTGTGCTTTTTATGCCTTTTTATCTAACATTGAGCCTAAGAATGTTCATGAAGCCCTTGCAGATTCTGACTGGGCTATAGCCATGCAAGAGGAGCTTCATTAGTTTGAAAGGAACAAGGTCTAGCACCTTGAACCATGGCGTAAAGATAGATTAATAATTAGAACCAAGTGGGTGTTCAAGAACAAGATGGATGAGTTCGAAACAGTCACTAAAAACAAGGCCAGGTTGGTGGTCCGAGATTACAATCAAGAAGAAGGCATCGATTATGAGGAAACATTTGCACCTGTAGCAAGGATAGAGGCTATTCACATCTTGGTAGCTTTTGCAGCACACATGGAGATCAAGTTGTACCAAATGGATGTCAAGAGTGCATTTCTCAATGGATATCTTAAAGAAGAGGTATATGTAAGACAACCTCCTGGTTTTGAAAATCATGATTTTCCTAATCATGTGTTCAAGCTTGACAAAGCACTTTATGGTCTAAAACAAGCTCCTAGACCTTGGTATGAACATTTGTCAAGTTTCTTAATTGATAATGATTTTCAAAGAGACAAGATTGATAATACCTTATTTCTCAAATCTAAGGGGGAACATTTGTTGATTGTACAAGTATATGTCGATGACATTATATTTGGTGCAACCAACAATGATTTATGTGATGAATTTTCAAATTTGATGGGAGTGAGTTTGAGATGAGCATGATGGGTGAGCTTAATTTTTTCTTAGGCTTGTAAATTAAGCAAACTTCAAGCAGAACTATGATACATCAACAAAAATATGTCAAGGAACTACTTCAGTGGTTTGGGATGGAATCGGCTAAGCCCATGGACACTCCCATCTCTCCTTCAACTAGGTTAGTGATGGATGATGGAAGTTCTTTAGTTAATGAAAAATCATATAGGGGCATGATAGGATCACTTCTATACCTAACCACCAGTAGACCTGATATTGTTTTCAGTGTTAGTTTGTGCGCTCGTTTGTAGTCAAATCCAAAAGAAACACATTTGAAACCTGCAAAACGGATTTTTAGATATTTGAAACACACCTCTGATTTAGCACTATGGTATCCACGAGGATGCAACTTTGAGCTCATTGGGTATGCGGATCCTGATTATGCTGGATTTCTAGTTGACAGAAAAACTACCTCAGGTATGGCTACTTTGCTTGGACCCTGTTTGGTCTCTTGGTCTACAAAGAAATAGCACACAGTTGCTATGTCCACAGCAGAAGCCGAGTATGTAGCGGCTGCTTCTTGTTGCGCTCAATTGCTGTGGATACAGCAATAACTCAAGGACTTTGGTGTTGACACGGGATGCATTCCCATATTCTGTGATAACACAAGTGTAATTAACATTGCCAAGAACCCGTGTCAACATAAAAGGACTAAGCATATTGACGTTTGTCATCACTTTTTAAGCGACAATGTAGAAAAGGGCTTGATTTCAATGAATTTTTATGCCACTGATAAACAAATTGCTGATATTTTTACTAAGGCACTGAGTAGAGAATAGTTTGAGAGGAATAGACTTGAATTAGGTATGATTAAGAAAATCTGAGAGTACTTCATCAACTCCCAATGATTGACTAGTAAGGTTTTGAGACCAAATAGATTGATTCAATGGATGCATTCAATTTTCTGTGCTGTTATTAGCATATGTATGGAATGTAACATGCTGACTGTCATTGAGGTCTAATGTTATTGTCGTTACTGTCCTTTGTTACCGAACATATAGCAGTTAGAACATGCACTAAGAACAGGTCTGACCATTATTTGTATCATGTGCTAATCAAGTTACCATAATTAAAGTGCATTGGAAATTGGATTGATTACGTCTAATCTATAATCTGCAGCTTTTCCCAAGTTGTAATAATATCTTTTATGCAAAATCCTCTCTCTCTCCAAAAACCAGCGGCCAAAAAGATCATTACAGATCTTTACTTTATTTTTCGGTCAATTCATTTCAAACCTTCCCTATCTTCTTAAAACACCTTCCCTCCTTCCCTCAAGAACCCGACCTTTCTCTCCTTCCTAAAACCTACTAAACCCTAACCTCTTCCTCCACTAGCTCTTCCAATGGCATGCACCCATGCAGCGGTGCATCCTCCGATCGTAAGGCACGTCACCCAGCTCACTTCAAGCCAAGAAATCAAGAAAAAGGAGAGAAAAATTACTAGACATACTCACGGCACCACCAACATCGCTGGCAGAAGCTACACCTATGCCCACTTATGGTGTTTCTCTCTTCATTTTTTAGTTCTTGAAAAGTATCGATTTGAGACAAGTAGGAGTCAATCTTGATGATATACCCCCTGTTAAATCGATCTTGGGATGGAAATTGGTATTATATGAACCCGGTGTGATCGAGTCAAAATCAACTAAAAAGATTGAGGATCCTGTGTTTGTTGAAGATTAGGTTAAGGAGCCCTTTTTGAATGATGCTCCCATGTGTGACGTTGATGAGGATGAACCCCTTATAAGGTTCAAGCGGACCATGAAAACAATCCACCAAACATCAACCAACCGGCTATCAAGTATCGAATAAAGGCCACAACCACACCCAATGTGCCTCTCATGACATCTATAGGGTGGCCTCGAACTCGAAGTTCAGGTCCTGCCATCTCACCAAGCCTACCCGAGGATAAGATTGAAAGGTTTGTAAGGAAACCCAAACCAACTCCTCAAACTACCAAACCACTCCTCAAAACACCTGTCAATCCAACAGCCAAAACACTTCCCACACCTGTTTCCACTAAGAAACCTGCCTTGAAATAGGGATCTCCAGAATAGGCATTCGATCTGGATGGAGAAAGTGATGAACTGTAGAAAGGAACGCTAGAAAAACCGTGACACTGGGGGAAAGGTACAGACACTTTCTTCAGAAAACTGTGGTTAGAGGAAAATTGATTAAGGTACATACTTTCAGGAACAAGGGCTGGGAGTGTTCCTAGAAAAATTAAAGGCCCAGGGTTGGTTAGATTTGTTTATGAACACTAAACGGGGCTGTGCTGTACCTGAATTGGCATAATTATATGCCAATTGTGTTGTCACTAGTGGGATAGTGGCAAGCTCAGTTAATGGCCGTGAGTTATGCTTCGATGCTGATAACTTAGGAAATTGGCTTGGGGCGCCATCGAAGGGGTTTGATGTGTATGCGCGTGAGGATAAAAGCGTACTAGGTGATGAATGACTGTTGGAATTGACTCGAAAGCTAGCCCAACAACCTGATTTGACTGCTCCCTGGTCTGTGCGAAAGGGGGAAATGATGCCTTTGCATAGGCTATTGTTCTGGTTTGTGATTAAGAATGTGATTCCCTTGGGTTAGGGACACAATCTTACAGACCTCATGGATATGTGTTATACAGACCTACTAGATCGAGGGTAGCACATTAATCTATCAGCCACCATGATTAGTCATATTGCACGTATTGTAAACACCTCTAAGAGTCATTGGCTTCCTTGTGACTTTAGTTTTTGAGACACTTGGGATTCCCCTGCAAAAGAGAGTGGGGTTTTAGGTCACAGAGGAGATAGGGAGCAACACTTTGCTTGGGTGTGGGTTCATAATAAAGAAGAGTGATGGTACAGTGTCAGAACAAGGACCCAAAACACCCTTTGACCCTGGTTCCAGTCTTGTTCCCAGTGAGATTGCCTCTTATAGCACATCCACGGTTGAGGCCCTAGTACAGGACCAGCTCCATCTGAAGGAGGAGATTGCTGAAGTGGAGCACGCACTCAGTAAAGAAAAGGCCTTGAATGTATAGTGCCATAAGGATATTCTACGTACTCTTTCTGCCCTCATGGCCAAAATGGCTCCTCCGCCTCCTTCTCCCTGATTCACCCCTGATCTCAGCCTTGATCCTTGTCTTGTTTTCAACAACACTATTTTCTTCTTTGTTCGGATAAACTTGATTTTGCTTGTGATTGCCAATGGTTATATCTGATTTTAGCTGGCCTTTGCCTGCTAATGCTGTTGTGTGTTTGTGCGTGACTAGGATACCATATACTTGACTTATATCAATGTTATTTTCTCTTATTACCCATGGCGGTAGGTGCATCCCTACTGAATTTATGCAGATAGTTCCCTCGACCTTTTCGATGATGTCAAAAGGAGGAAGATAAGTATGACCATGCTTTGATTGGTTTGCCTGTTTTAAGCTCATTCTTACTCTTGCTATATCTCGTTTGTGCATTGGCCTCCTTCAATTACTATTTTGGCACCAATGTTCTTGCCCTTTACTCTATCGCACTTTGATGGTCATTTGGTTTGTCATCATCAAAAAGGGAGAATTTGTTGAAACAATCATGTGTAAGATTTTGATGATAATAACCCAAATGTACCAGTCAATATGCTATCATGCTATGCTTGAGTAGTGTGCTAGAATCGTGTGTTGAGACAGGTTGCAAACACCCTGGAGAATAGTTCAAAGAAGCATGGAACATCAAAGTGAATATGTACGCACGACATCAAAGAGGTCAAAGGATCACAAGAGTTTTACGGTTAATTACTGGTTGTATTCATCTAGATTTTTGTTAATATGCCAACTAAAAGATCTTGACTTAACACTTACCTTGAAGGAATTTCTTGCGCTAACTCAGAACACTGCTTAGAATAATTTGAGTAATCAGGTCTGCAGTGTTATGAGGGCAACATGTAAAACTCTTGTCCCAAAAATTTTCAAGTGTTTTTCTACTATTAAAATTCCCAACAAATTTGGGATTAATTTTCTGATATTATTTTGTCTTACAAAGAGTCCTTTACTGAATAATATTGTTTTCCTAAAAAGATGCTATCAAAAGGTTTTATCTTAGCCTTTAAGATATGATTTCCAAAAAATATAACGGTCAGAGATTCAATTCCGTTTGGAATACTGATTATTTTTGAGAGTTATTGCTAAAATCCAAAACCTCCTATACACTTGCGGCACAAGTATTCCGTGGGTATATAATCTCTTGCCTCTCAACATTTTCATTCACGGTTTTTCAAGGAGCAAAATTGAGTTTTCTGTGAGAAAATTTTCTGATTGAAAAACCTTCAAGAAGTGTGCTAAATTGAGTCATCTATATTGGCAAAATAGGGATTGTATTGTACCTTACATTCAACTTGTTTAGAAGTATTCAACGTAGGGTGTTTTTCTATTCTCCTCTGTCATCAGTGAGATTAGAGTATGTCCAAGTCTTGGGAGACTTTCAACATGGTGTATGACTAGTTCTCAAGTGGAGGCTAGTTACATGTTTGTAACGAGGGTCTCGGGGGAGACTAAGTTACGTGTGTGACGTAGTCACGTGTTAGTTACATGTGTAACAAATTCAGCCCGTGTTAATAAAAGTGTTGCTGAACTCCTACTGAGGTACGTCATAGTTTTTACACCTCAATTGGGCCAAAGGTTGTTTTTCACGTAAAAATATTGTGTCTACTTTCATATTTCCGCATTCAGTTTTATTTTACCTCACTCCAAACACCTCTCCAAACAGCTCTCACGAGTGTTCTGAAACAAATGAAGAAGTTGTAAGACACAATTCACCCCCTCTTGTGTCCTAGTGCGCTTATAATCTAACACGAGTGTTACATTCTTCCCCCCTTAAAAGAATTTCATCCTCGAAGTTCTAGGGTTCACAGTTCAGTCGTACCTAAGACGTGCACACACTTAACACAGTCTACACAAATTATACTAAAATCCAAAATCTCGTTTACAATCAATTTAAACCAAAAAAGGGCATATGGTATCCATTCTCCTCCTTGCCAATCCTCTTCGAGCGTGTACTCACTCTATTTAGGCGCTGAGGGTAAATCACATCAAAGAGGGATAAATGCGTTGGCGCGAAAAACCATACCAAACTTGCTTAAAAAAAATAATCAAATGGAAAAGACTTTCAATTATCTATACTCAGTTTTCATAGTAGACAACCACTCTATGTATTCACATATATCATGATTCATAATCTAAAAATAGGGCAATTAGGTAATAACATCTCAAGGTCATACACATGTAGTCTCCCTCTAACTCCTAAATTCAAGGTACCTTTAGGATCACTATGGTTAACTTGGAGACTTCTATAACATATTAGACTAATAAGAACATCATATATCACCATGTAGCATCACTTAAGCACATCAGCATCGCATAATATCAGCAATTCAGCATTCTCGAGCCTAAGAATTATAAGTAACATGAAATAATCTAATACGCATATAGCAAGCAATTCAAAAAACGAAAATAGATGCACTCGACATTCCTAGGACCTGTGGGTTATGGGCCTACACGCCTCTGCTACGCTACTCTGATCAAACATATAAGGGCAAGAATATGTGAATGCAGGTTTCTAGGGTCGTCTCATCATGCTTCAAATATACATGTGTGCAGTCATTTAGTTATGACATGGAATCATAGAATCTATGAAATGCAAACAACAAGTCAGAGGTCATGCCATGCCATGAATTACGAAACTTAAATCATCTGGATAATCAAGTCACATACCAATCCAGACTCAAGTCAAGTGGACACCAAAAAGTGCAACAACTCATTCATAAAACACATAACTGGTGAAGAATAACGAAATTAAATAACTATATAACCTTCTATGGGCTTTAGACTGTATACAGTGCTATGATTATGCTTTAAAGCATTCAGGCTCCTAGTGGCGTCTCATAAAAAGACATCTAAGCAAGTATATATGAATGCTACCCTCATCTGAAGCCTAAGGTTGAGGTTATGCCTCGAGGTTTGTCCAACTATTTGGAGTTAGCCATCAATCAGCTAACAGGGGGTAAGAACAACAGCATTATTGGTCTTATAGATGCACAATGAGGTGTTGTGATGCTTGTTTCTCGTAAGGGTGATATGGGAGTCTTAGGGACTCGTGGTATGGAGGGGGCAGTTCAATCTCCTTAAGAAACTCTTGGTTTCGACATTTGTTGTTAAAGCTTACAAAGTGCTGGAAAGGTATGGATTGTCTCCTCAAGAGGTGACGAGGTGATCTCTAGAAATCTTATTCAATATGGCCTCTTAATGATCTCTAGAAATCTTTCTTTTCTGAAATGCTTAAAATGGCAAAATGCCAATTTCCTTTTTATTAGGAACTTACTCATAGTATAAAAACATCTTATTATGCTGGTTAGGGGAGATCTACACTGCCCCTAAGTGAGATCGTCACTCACAACTCACGGTATCCTCAGAGTATACGTACTTAACTTTTTGGCCGAAACGCGTCCTAGGAGAGCAACCCTAACTTCGAGATTGTCCTATGTGGGGCAACAGCTCACACCAAGATAGTCATATCTTGAATCCAGCCCCCTTCAAGGTTTTCTTACGCATCATGCATCAGGGAACAGCTCACACCAAAATAATCATATCTTGAGTCCAATTCCCGAGAACAGCTCATGCCATCTTTGCATCCAGCTCTCAATATTACCCTTGGGGGAAACAGCTCACGACATCTTTGCGTCCAGTTCTCACCCTCAAGGTCTGGCCACTTACCTAGCACTTTCTTAGCCTCTAAAATCGCATTTCATTTATATTTTTTAGTTGTTTACTTCACGAAAATCTTACTTTTTAACAAAACGACCATAACCTTTCGAAATGTTTATAGTTCATTCGTTTTTAACTTAAAAACTTCTTGTAAACGTAATAAGTTTGTTAACTCGTAAATCGACCTTGTTTTTAACTTAAAAACTTCTTATAAATGAAATAAGTTTGCAAATGCGTAAATCGACTTTGTTTTTAACTTAACAGCTTCTTATAAAGATAATAAGTTTGCTAACTCCTAAATCGACTTTGTTTTTAACTTAAAAGCTTGTTATAAATGTAATAAGTTTACTAACTCATAAATCACCCTCGTTTTTAACCTAAGAACTTCGTATAAACACAGTAAGTTTGCTAACATGTAAATCGACTTCATTTTTAACTTAAAAGCTTCTTATAAACTTAACAAGTTTGCTAACATGTAAATCGACTTTGTTTTTAACTTAAAAGCTTCTTATAAACATAACAAGTTTGCTAAAGCGTAAATTGAAACTCATTGGGAACTTAAGGTACTTAGTTAGCATTTAATTCAAACTAGATTCGTAATTGAAGGTTATTGAAACATAACGTAATAATCAAACTAGATTCGTAAGTGAAGCTTATTGAAACATAAAGTAATAAACTCACTCAAACTAGCATATAACTCAAATTAAGTTTCGTAATAAACTCATTTAGTTGCCCAATTTTAGTTCGTTTGAAATCTTTTTTAATAAAAGAAGGGTGCTTAAGCAAATTAAAACTTTAAATCATTTTCAGCTTGTTACTCTTCAAAACTTAGAATACTTAGCTCGCTTATGATTCAAACAAGGCTTCTTCATAATTTTTCAATATAAACGCTTCTTAAAATTATAATGATTGTACTAGCTCGTAACTCGAAACTCAATTGAAACTCAAATAAATAGCTAGCACACAATTCAAGCTAAATTCCATACTTAATACTTAAAGACGCCCTTTTTCAGATTGTTTAAGTCCTTTTAAACATAAGGAGAAGTTACATACAAACCAACTCCTTAAAATATTTTCAAACTCACTTTTAGTTCACTTTTAAACTTCCTAAACATATCTCGACTATTCAGTCGAGTCACTCGCTGAGTAGTTCAACGATTTAGGATTTCTTTTAGGCTACAAACATCATCTTAAACTATCAGGTAATTGATCAGTATTTGAAAGCATTCGCAATCATAAAAACAAGCTTTCTAAATGACCCTTCTTTTAAAAGACGTCCGAAATTTCAAGAATTGGTCACATAGTATCACGTAGCACATTGGGGGGGGTTCGTACGTAGCATATTCACACACTTCATAGAACAACTTGGCATAATGTACTCAATAGGCCATACATGGCCTTGCAATTCACACTATTATAGCAATTCACAACCCAGACTCCCTTCTCACACAACATTGACCACAAGAATCTCAAATTTCTCATTAGCTCCACCTCAAACCATTGATCTGCCAAGTTCAATTCAATATTGACATGCACAAACCAATAATACATAGAACGATCATATATTGGTATAACATTTGTGCTTGATAACGAACATAGAGTTTAACGTATGCTTAACTGACACAAATAGAAACTTCAAAACAATATTTACCTTCTAGTTCGCAAACCAATATCCATAGGCATAGTATTTCATTGTGATTATTACGAATAGGCCATTAACATGCCCAAACCGATTCAGCCATAACCTTTAGACATAATTTAGTTTATTCCACAATTGCTTCAACCGTCTAACTAGCATCCCTAAGCATTAAATAGATTTCAAATGTGACAACTGATGCTACAATAACCCGATAACAGCATTCTGTTTACTTTAAAATCCTCAATTTATCTAGTTCATTCAACCATACATTAACTCAACATACGATTAAACAAAATTAGTACCATGCTTGTAATTTCTCAATATCAATTCTAATTTACCCAAACTAACTACTAAACTCAGAATCGACATGTGCTAGCTAAGCTTAATTAAAATCATTGAAAACAGTAATAATTAGGAGTACAGAAATCCCCACCTCGATTCCAAGCTTGATGTTCGTTTGAATGCTGCTGGGCTCGGCTTTAGCTGCTCGAACAACTCCGAATTCTTCGGCTCTTCCTCACCCACGCATGAACAGACCCTAACCATGCCCAATTCATGCAATTTGAAGCCCAATTTCACTCAGACTTTCATCCACTAGCTTGAACTCGTGATGGATGTTTGATGTCTCGAATCACTCCTAATTTATAGAGGATTTGAAGAACCTAAAAGCTAGGTTGCATGGCTGAGCCGTGATAAGTATTGGGGGCTTCGAATCGCCGCCCAGAACCACCGAAAATGTGGTGGGTTCGTCTGAACTCTTGCCCAGATTCACGCCAAATGGTGACTAGTTGTGGGGGTGGCCGAATGGATAGGTTTTGCAGGTTGGAGTGGCGAAAATCTGCTTGAATTCAAGCTCTTGTGGCACGTCTATGGTAGAGATGAGAGGAGGAAGAAAAAAAGTAGAGAGGAGAGAGAGGGATGTCGGGCCAGGGGGGTCGCGACCGGGAAAGAGGACAAAGGAGGAAAGGGGGCAGGTGAAATTACAAAAACGCCCCTCCCTCTTCTATTTTGTCCCAAACTGTTGGATACTTGACACCGCTAGTCTAATTCATAACTCGAATTCTAAACCCAAAATCAATGACATTACCTTTCATCGATTACTCATCCCCAAATATATCCAGGTTCGATTTAATAAATATTAAACTGCTCCTAAAGTTGACAACATAATCGTAATCGGGTTCCTATTCGATTTAGTACTCGTTAATAATCATTAATAACGCTTACTAAAAATTACCGGAAGAGTTTCAAAACTAATAATAATATCAACAGCGACAAAAATATTCTTTTTAATAAAATTACCGTTCACGCAAGCACATCAGTAATAATTTAACTTATATAGTTAATAAAAATACGATTTTATAACGTAAAAAGGCAATACGACCAGCTTAACGTAGAACAGGGAACGCGGGTGTTACACCCAAGATACCATTGGGGAACCTTTATTCTCATTATTTTTCTTCCAGGAGAAATCTCTGTTACTCTTATCAATATGACGATTTGTTTGTTTAGGGAGTTGAAAACATTGCATTGTTTGTGTCGGTCTAGATTCAATATTCGCTTGGATTAGCGCTACTCTTCCAGCTTTAGAAATATATTTTGTCTTCCAGTTTTGTAGTTTTTCCGCTGTTCTGTTAACCAAATCAGAGAAAGTTTCAGTTTTTGGTCTGCCCTTAAACACTAGGCATCTAAGGTACTTGCCAAGATTATCTTGGTGTGTCAAATTGAAGATGGATGAGACAACTTGTTTGTCATGTGCCGTAGCATTACTATAGAATGTCAATGATGATTTGTTGAAGTTAATGAGTTGGCCAGAGCTTTGACAGAATCTATTTCGTATCAAACTAAGCTCTTGATAGGATTCAAGGTTCGTTCGATAGAAAAGAAAGGTATCATCAGCAAATAGTAAACATGAGATTTTGGATGCTCTCGGAGAGAGCTTGACTCCATTCTCACATTTCTTTTTGCGAAGCGCCTTTCGGAGAGCCCTAGTCAAGACCTCCATATAAATTAAAAATAGACAAGGGGACAAGGGATCCCCTTACCAAATGCCTCTTGAAGGCGAGAAGAAGCCACAAACATCATCATTCACAATAATAGAATAAGAAACAGTAGTTATGCATGTTTTAATCAATTCTATCCATTTGGGAGGAAATCCAAATATATGAAGTGTTCTAAATAAAAAGTTTCATTCAACTCTATCATAAGCCGTTTCCATATCAAGCTTGAATGCTACCCATGCTTTTTTTCCTTTTCTATTTTTGAATTTGTTCATGATCTCATGGGTAAGTAGAATATTGTCATGGATGGATCGTTTAGGCACAAATGCACTTTATACAGGATCAATTAATTTTCCCGATATCGGACGCATGCGGTTTGCAATGGTTTTTGAGATAATCTTGTAAATAGTATTGTAAAAGCTAATTGGTTGAAACTGATTCGTCGTTGTCGGGTTAGCCACTTTCAGGATCAATGTTATAAGTGTGTGATTGATCTGTTTGAGGAGCTTTCCTTCCTCAAAAAAAAATCTCACCGTCGTGCACACTTCTTTTCTAATAATGTGCCAATAGTCTTGGAAGAAAGCTGCACAGAAGCCATCAGGCCCTGGAGCTTTGTACTTATCCATTTGGAAAACAACTTCTTTTAGTTCGGAATCTTGAATGGGTTGAATTAGACTATTGTTATCCTCTGGGAAACTAGATTGAGCATTTCCATATCAATATTAGTTGAACTATCTTGGGCAGATTTGAATCTGGTAGCAAAGTCTCTAATGAGCATATTGCCAATTTGGACTGGGTTCTCAACCCACACTCCCGAGTTATCTCTGAGTTTCACAATTTTGCTTCTTGTCTTCCTTGTTTTCATCGTTTGGTGAAAAAATTGAGTTTCTATCTCCATTAACAAGCCATTCTTTTCTGGCCAATTTCCCCAATATTTCGGATTGGGTAATTAGTATACTTGGTCAAGTTGTGCTATCTTTTGGCAGAATGGGGTAATGTATGATTTTTTTAATTTTTTATTTCAAGGTATTGAAATGGGGCCTTATATTGCAAAGTCAGTTTCCCATCATGCGCCACCATTTTCTTTATTATTATTATTATTATTATTATTATTATTATTATTATTATTAAATGATTATCTACAAAATTCTCAATTACGCTATTAGTATTAGGACATAAGGCTCCTCTCAATTCATGCCATATAAAAATACACAACAATCAAACAAATAGGTATTTAAATAAGACTGAATTATTATATCCTATTTTATAATTATTTATCCAACACAGTTTTTAGGTACAAAATATACTAATTAAGCAAACAACGTGATCCATGGCACAATTATTTTTATATTATATGAATGGTAAAACAACTAATTACCAATTTTGACGCATAGCTATAAATATATATACAACACCTGGATCAAGATATTTAACTATAAAGTATATCACCTCTCCCTAGGGCTGGCAAAAAAATCCGTACCCATCTAAAACCCGCAAAATTCACCCCAATGAGTATGGGTATGGGTATGGGTGGTGAAAATAGAGAGAAAATGGGTATGGGGTGGGTATTGGTAAAATAGGTATGGGTATGGGTATAAATATGGGTATAAGTCCTACCCGCCCCATACCTATTTTATCAATACCTGCCCCATTCCCGTTTCAGACTTACCCCATATAAAACCCATACCGGTTTGTTTAAAGTTCTAATTTGTTACTTGCACTTGAATATTTTGTTAGTTGCTTACTTCAGCTGAACATTTTGTTTAAAATTATAATTGTCAAGTGCTAATTTATTATTTTAATTGGCAAATTTTTAGATGTATTTGATGTGATATTATATATTGTTGGAAGCTTAGTGTTAATGTAATATATTGGCTATTTGATGTTGAATATCGGTACAAAATGGGTTTAATTATGTTTTCTCTATATGTATGCGAATAAAACCCACAAACCCGTCATACCCAGTGGGTATGAGTATGGGTATAACTTTACAATACCCAATAGGTATGGGCACGGATATGGATATTAATTTTAAAAATGGGTATGGCTGAGGGTATGGCTAAACCCACCCTGTACCCGCCCCATTGCTACCTCTACCTCTGCCACCTTGCAGGTCATTAAAAAAATATAGAAAAAAAATAGAAGTTTACCTTATTTTTTACCTTAGGTAACCTATCATTTTCTGATTTGTGTTTTTACAAGCTTCACGTTTTAATTGTCCTGTTGAATTTCTTGGAAATTCGAAAGCTCGATAGCACGATTTAATTTTCCCAGGATTTAATGCTTTTAATTCTCCCAAAATTGTCCATTATGCATAGATTTCTGCAAATATATATATATGTATGTATGTGTGTATACATTTTATATATATATATATATATATATATATATAATATATATATATATATATATATATATATATATATATATATATATAAAACAAAATTTTGGTACCCATTTCTTCTTGGGGCCATAAGAGTTAGAGGTGAGAAAAAACAATGAGGCATAATTTTTTTTTTCTCTCAATCTTAGGACATTTTTTTTGATTCAATACTACAATCAATAATTTTTAGTTGTTGAAAATTTAGTGTAGTATTTAAATCATAAAAATTATGACGAATTGGAAGTACATTATCTTTTAAAAGTTCAAGTTCGGAGTTTGTACTCACCACCTTCAAAAGCAAATCAATGGCAAATATCTTTCTTTTTCTCATCATTTTCATCCAACTCCATAAATTGGTCGTTCTTGAAATCAACATCTAGAGAGTTTTGAATTAGAGTGTCACATTCACATACTACCGCTCTATATGTTTGATGTTCTTGAGTTGCTCTTCATAAGGATCATCTTGAACTTTTTTATTGATGACAACCATATCAACCTGCTTAGCATTAATCTCTTGAACTTTTTCATTACTACTATCTACTAGGAATTCAATTTTGGACTCATCCTGCTTAAATATCTCAAAGTCAAAAAATTTTTCATTAGTGCCAATAAATAATAAAGATAATCCCAAATTGGCTTTAGATTTTTTGGACATTAATTTGTAATTGTTGTCTATAAAGTGATCCTTTGACATTTCAATGACAATGGGACCTTCTTGATAATATCCCAAAGGTGGAGACTTTTAATTCTCCCAAAAGTTAAATGCTGAAATAAAAGTGGGACAAAACACATCAATATTTTTACAATATTGGCCCTTCCAAACTGTGTTAATCTTTGCCTAAAGCTCTTCTTTCCTTGGCATTGGAACCGCTTTACTTCTTATTCACTTAAGAAGTTACAAATTCAAGTCCCTTGACTCAATAAAGACTCCCTTGAACACTTTTAAGGTCAGTTACTCAATCATGAGAACCCCTCTCTCGATTTATTACTCAATTGAGTACCTTAAGTTGAATCACTCGTCAAGTACTATCCACTCAATACCTAGTTAGCCAATTGAGTCCTCCCCAACTTACTTATTATAAGATTCTCTTATAAGAAATTATCCTTTCATGATAAGTACATATAATGGTCAAATCAATATGAAAATTCTAGCCCAAAGCATTCTCTCAATAAGCTTCTCTCAATATGTATCCTCCTTTTCCTCAAAATGATACTTGCAAGTGTAGCACCTTTAGAAGGATGTTTAATAAAACTGTCAATGTAAGCTTGGCTCCACTTCTTCGTTGGCCCTCTTGAACCTTATTTATGAACCCATTGGCACCCATTAGTCGTTGGACATATGATTGCCCGATGTATATCTTCTCAATTTGGCAACATTTTTTTTTTCTCATGGGCCTTTTGATATTGCCCTTCAGCTTAAAATGTAGCACACGTTAGCTTGATGCTTCTGGTCAATATTACCATTGCATATCTATCCAATCAGGGAAATAATATAATATCTTTATAAGATAACATTTCCAAGATATTTCCGATTAAGCAAGAGTCACATTGAAGCTGAAAATTTTATCTCAAGATAATTAAATAGCTATACCCATAGATAAATCACTCAATTATGCCCACAGATTTGATTGATCTCCTCCAAAGCATTCTTCCTTAAACATATAATATAAGATCAATATTTTGGTTCAAGTGATGTCATTATGTCTGATCAAATCAATTAACCTAAATCATATCTATAGTCATATGTCCAATCAAATCTCAAAGATATAATAACCAAATTAGATCATGACTTAAGATCAATAAAACCTTCATGTAATCTCATGCTCAATGGCAAAGATAAATCAAGATAATCTCACCATCAGGTAGTCACGGCTTGCTTTATAGAAGATAAGGAATGTATAATCTTTGATAAATCCAATATATTCTTTTATCAAAATATCACAATATTGTTATCAAATAATTAGAAGGCAATTGATCCATATAATTTCCAAGATTGACTCAATAAACACATGTTATTTTCTCCATAAAAATGTTACACAAAAAATTATATGTGGGTCCCAAAAAATGTACACAATTTAATAAACTGGACCAATTAAAATATTACATATGGAATAGATAAATAGTTAATAAACAACTATTTCATATATAGTTACTCTTCATATTGTTTGTTATCATCAAAATCGATGTGTCTCTTAGGTCAACACAATTGTTAAGTACATATTAGTTTTAACCGATACTCCCAAAGTACAAATACTAGTGGCCAAAAATCCTAAATATTATTACCTAAAAGATGTAAACATAAACATTTAATAATAACTTTTAAACACTTTAACATTTGAGATGCCTCATATCTATAGGTGTAACAGCCCAACCTAAATAATGCCTGCTTATTTAATTAACTAATGTTATTAATTATCCCACGTTTATTTATTGCATTTAACCATTCTGCTTAGGAAAAATATATTTTGAGTCCCACTTTGCAATTCCAGTTTTAATTATCTTAAAAATTTCAGGTGAATCGATAGTAACCCGGTAAGTATGATTAATCAACAAATTATTTTCCATAACATTACAAGATATTAATTTTGAGCTACGCAAAAGTTTTATCGCAATGTAATGCTATTTTTCCGAGCCCAATTAATTTTAGCCCAATGGGTGGCCCAAAAAAGTTGATATAATTGAATTTAGTTAATTATCATTATTTATGTCAAATTATAGTTAGTAAAAAACTGCTTTTGGATGGATAAGTATCAGCCAAGTAAAGCAAGATAAGTAAAAAAAAAATCTTACCAAAGCAAAAACCAAATTTTCTTCTTCCTCCTTTCTTCTCCTCTCCCCACGGCTCCCCTGCTGCTGCTGCCGCCCCTGCCTGTTGCTGCTACCACCTTTGGTCACCAGTCTAGGCTACTGCCAACCACCAGCCACCACCCCCAGCACCACCAGCCGCCACCCACAGCTCCCACAAACACCAAACACCACCTCCATCTCTCTCTCTTTTAAGCTCTCAAGTGAGATAAATGCTAACCCAACCTTGTTTAATTTTTAGTCTTATGATGGAATTAATTACTAATCATGTGGTATGAATTAGAATAAACACTAGTTTGATGTTTTATTGTGTTTGGTTAAGGGTGGGAGAGTGTAAATCATGTATAAGGCTAGGTACATGCATGATCATGCAAGCTTTACCTATAAGGTCGATGGATTTTGGGCTTTATGCTCTAATTTTGTAACCTTTAGGATAAAGAGTGAATAGGATGTTGCGTAAGACGATTCTGGATGAGTTTGGATGTAAATTTTAATTGAGCATAACTTAGCGTTTTATGACCATGCATAAATATGGTTGATTTTTGAATCAAGTATATTTTTTTGGATTAAATTAGATGAAATTTGAAGGTTGGATCTGTTATAGGTTTGAAAAATAATGTTATGGGAATTTTGCCAAAATTATTAGATTAGGGAAAATCTCATAAGTGACCAAAAGAGGTTGTTTCGATTAATAATACAAGCAAGTGAGTTCATGGGAGTATTTTGAGTTATTATGTGAACAAAAGTATTGAATAATAAGTAAGGTTGGATCATGAAATAATTTTTAAGTGTTTTGGCTAAAATAAGGTAATCATAAGAAGGAAACAAGGGTTAATGGACCTTGCGGGGAAATTTAGCTTGACTTATGAGAGAAAGGAAGAAAACCATAAATTTTGGGAGCTTAATTAAAAGTTTCTAAGTAATTATGGAGGTTGCAAAGTAGATACAAAGTTTAGTGACTTCAACAACTTTCATTGTGCTTAAAAACTCAATTGGATTAGAAAATCGAGTTAAATGGGCATGTGAATAAAATTTGAGAAGTGAAGAAAGTAATGACTCAAGCACTGTCATTATTGGGCCAAGCTATGGTGATTAAAGATATCCCGAACCTAACTACACGCCTCTTGGCCTTAAACCCTTATTATCCATCTTAGAAATATTGAAAACTCATAATTCCACTTGTAACTATCAAAGCCTTTCCATTATAATCTCAATTACTTTATTTTGTTCTATTTTATTCCAAATTATTTTACCTCGTTAAGTTATAGATGTCATTTAGTTAATAAATTTATATTAAAGTTACAAAGCATGACAGCAAGTGTTGTTTACTAACTACGTATACCTATAATTATATTTATGAAACGGAGTCAGAGCTTAGTCTATCACTACCCATTATGAGTAAATATTATCAAGTGAGATTGCATTTTAAAAATTCCAGGTACTTTCATTGCTTGCATCATTAGAAATCAGAATGTATTCATCAAAGTTATAATGTTTTGGCAAACATATCAATGAGTTAGTTTATTCAGTGATTTATCACCTAATTAGCTCACCACATTAGTTATCATTGATAGGGCACTCACCCTCCTGTTACTTACGTAGCCTTAGGTCAGGTTCCCTGATCGACTTGATAGGTGTACACATTTCCATAGATTGTATCAGTTACTAGGGGCTCACTACCAAATAATAACTAGTAATGCAGTTTTATATTTATCTCACTCACTATGCTAAACTAAAAATGAATTGCAAAACGTCCTCAACTAACTTTTCAATAACTATTTAACAATACAGGAATGCATGTATTGAGTTTCAGCTCATATTCGCAATGTTTGTCATGTTTTGTTTTAGGCAAATGCTTAGTGACTCACCCTCATGCTAGGAAACCAGCTGAAGAAAATAAGTAGGCAAGGAAATCTGGATGGATCAGTGGAGATGTTAGTTCATGAATATTTTGGGAACTATATTTTGAGATATTCAATTGTTGGAGTTGTAAACTTTATGGAGAATTCCTCTACTTTGGTATGTAAACCTTATGACAGTTAGCAACATTTTGTAAATGGTTTTAATAATATTTGAACGTGTATTGTTGTAACCTATGCTTAACTATGTTATATCTAGTGCACATACTTAAAGCCTTGTCCTTCTGGACAACGGTAACACCCCAACCATCAAGTTTATTAGTTCTAATTAAAGAGTATACAATCAGTGAGGCATGCGCATTGGGAGTGTTACAGATTTGGTATTAGAGCCAAATTTGATTTTGCTTGATAGGTTATGGAATATGGAGAGTAGAGATGTGAGGGCGAAAAGGTTGCTTAGTAAGGGTTATTATTATATTGTTAGGGATTTGTAATAATAGAAATGTCTGCTTATCTCTCACATGTTCTTCTTTTATGTTTTTCTTTGTTAGATGGGTCCATATGCAGTAAATATGATGTCGGGCACTTATGTGGCACTTGCATCTCTGTGTTAAATGCTATATGGTAGCCCACATGCAGGACCCCATTTTTGAGTTTCATAGTATTACGGTCTGTACACGTAGGCTATTGTGGTCCTTACCTACAGCTGTCCCTTGGGTCGAGTTTAGGATCTGATACCATGACTTTATGATGACTAGATCTCCTGGGTGGGCTAGACCTAAATTCTAGGCTCATAGGGCTTGGGCTACCATTGCCACTTAGTTATTGCTCAGGAAGGAGTTGAGCAGAAAGGGATTACTATGGAGACTCTGTAGTATATATTTCCTTTACACTTTACACCTACACCACCGGAACCTGCTCAGGGTCCACGATCACCACCTGTACCGACCGCTCCTCAATCGCCCGACAGCCTAGAATCACCAAGATATCGAGAGGGGATCCCTCTATCTGATGGATAAGGGGAGGTTCACATTGTTGTGGATCTCTCTGATACACAAGAGGTCGTGGATCTTAACTTTGACAATGAGCTCATAGAGGATTGAGAGAAGGATCTAGAGGAGGACACGGAGTTGGAGTAGTATCAGGGTGATCATGATGTTGAGGATGAAAAGTCGGGCGCCTCAGGAAATAGTTTTGACTCAATCAAAGAGCTTAGGGATGAGTCTGACCCATACTACAATCCATCTAGGGATCGTTAAGTTGATTTAGGTGCTGACTACTCAGTTATGTTACAATTTAAACTCCATGTGTATATAGTATGGTTAGTTTGATAGATGAATTAGGTATAGGTTATGGCATTGTATATAGTTAGACAGATCCTTTCGACTGTGTTAACTAGTCCCGCCTTCTTTTTGGGCATGTGAAGGACTTAGTTATTGGGGCTAGATAGTGTTTTAGCTAGGAGGTAGGAATGAGGGCTGACCTTGGGCAAGTAGCTAGATGTAATATTCTTTTGTTGAACCATGTATATGTATGTAAACAAGTAGTTATGGCAAAGATATAATAAAGCTGTGGTTGATGTTTTGACAATATTTGAATCTTATTAGTTTGTATCTATTGTGTATGTTTATCTTGTGTGTTGGTTGTAGTTAAGTGATTGAATTACTCAGTTTAATGTATAATCAGAATGTCTGAATCTATGCAAAATAATGCAGAGACCCACATAGAAGATAATTCAGACCAAGCTTCATGTAATGTGCCATCAAACCTTAATGGAATACCCTCAACTCCCCTTGAGTTAGGTAATAATATTGGGAACCCCAACTACTAGCAAAGCTTGGTCTCTAAATTGATGAAATGAGTTCCCCCAGCACCTTCTAAAATCCATCCTAAGGACAATAAACTATCATATTGGGTAGCACGATGTAACCCTAAAGTCTATGATGGAAAGTATGACCCAATGAATCTAGATAAATGGATTAGAGGGATGGAGAAAATTTTCACAATATTAGAGGCTCCAGATGAGAAAAAGGTGAACATTGGGACATTTAACCTAACTAGGGAAGCAGACATTAGGTGGAACACCATGAAGGATGAGCTGTTAGGGCCTAAATTCACTTGGAATAAATTCTTAGAAAAATTGAGAGCCAAATTTTTCCCAATTGTGATTCAACGGCAGAAAGAAAATGAAATTATGGAATTGAGAATGAGTGGAAGTGTGACGAAATACAATATGCTAGCAAGTTTACAGAACTATCCAGGTTTATCCCTGAGTTTGTGTCATCTGAAAGACTAAGAATGAAGAGATTTGAAGAGGATTTAGCTTTCTATATTCGTAATTAGCTAGCTAGTCAACTAATCCTTACGTACCAAGAGTCACATAAGTGAGCAGCTAAAGTGGAAAGAGTGAAGACTGAGTTGAGGATCTTGAACCTGATCATTCAGAAGAGGAAGTGAATCGAGTAGGGAGCTCAGAACTAGAGTGTAAACTAAAAGAAGCTTTCTCCCACTCATCCCAAGAGTCATCCTGCAGATCCAGCGAAGCCCTTTGGAAAGTGTGGAAGAACCAACCACACCACTCCTAAATGTCGAGTGGGAACTAATAAGTGCATGTGGTGTGACAGTTTGGAGCATCTCATTGCTGTTTGTCCCTGAAGATTGAATGTAGTAGACAAGGGTGCAGTAAAAACCTTGGCTCTACCTCGCTAAAGACCCCCTATCCCTAAGGCTTACAGTGGTAGGAAGGGCATATGTGATAAGCAAGAAGGAAGCTTCCACCTTTGATAAGGTAGTTACTGGAAGTGTCTTTTTAAGTTCAAAGCCATTTTGTGTGTAGTTTAGTTTGGGTACCACTCATTCATTTATATCTACTCAATCTGCTATGCAATCGAGCCTTGAGAATAGGAAGGCAGAAACCAATTATAGAATCAAATTAACCAATGACTCTGTAGTTGAGTGTTCTATCTCCTATAAACTTATCCCTATTGCTATTGATGGAATCATATTGCCTAGAGACTTGATTCAATTTGACTTGTCAGGCTTTGATATCATCCTGGGGATGAGCTGGTTGTGTAATTCTAGGGCCAAGATTGGTTATGAAGGCCTTAAGGTTATTTTGAGGGATGAAAGATGGAGAGTAGTATGTTTTTATGGGTAAAGAGAGGAAAAACCATGTTCCTTAATTTCTGCCATGAAAGCAAGTAGGCTATTGTGTCAAGGATGCACTGGGTATTGGTGTTATAGCATTGACACTCAGGAAGGAAGAAAAAGCAAAAGACATTTCTATAGTTTGTAAATTTAGCGATGTTTTTCCCGAAGAGTTACTAGGACTGTCCCCTCAAAGAGAAATTAATTTTGAGATTGAATTAGTCCTTGGCGCCCAACTCATCTCTAAAACCCCATATCATATACCCCAGCAGAGCTTAGAGAACTGAAGATTTAGTTAGATGAGCTACCATAGAAGGAATTTATCAGACCAAGTATGTTACCATAGGGTGCCCATTTTTATTTATAAAGAAGAAGGATGGGATGTTGAGGTTGTGTATCGACTATAGGGAGCTGAACAAGATCACCATCGAAAATAAATACTTTTTGCACAAGATAGATGATTTATTTGATCAACTGCAAGGAGCAAGAGTCTTTTCCAATATTGATTTGAGGTCTAGACACCATCAGCTTAGGATTAAACCTGAAGACATCTCTAAAATCGTGTTTAGGACCAGGTACAATCACCACGAATTTATGGTAATGCCCTTTGACCTGACCAATACCCCTGCGGCCTTTATGGATCTTATAAATAGAGTTTTCAAACCCTATTTAGACAGGTTTGTGGTGGTGTCTATAGATGACATTTTAATATACTCAGGGGACAGAGATGAACACACTGCTCTTTTAAGGACAGTGTTGTGGACCTTGAGGGAGCACCAATTATATGACAAATTAAAGAAGAGTGAGTTCTGGTTAGAGGAAGTAGTCTTTTTAGGACATGTAGTTTCAAAGGAGGGGAATAAGGTTGACCCACATAAGATGAAAGCAATACAGAGTGGCTAAGGCCAACTAATGTCATTGAGATTAGAAGCTTCTTGGGCTTAGTTGGCTATTGTCAAAGGTTTATAAATGATTTTTTGAGGATAGCAACTCGCCTGATTTTAAAGAAAGCTATTAAGTTTGAGTGGACAAAGAAGTGCGGAAGGGCATATTAGGAATTAAGGCAGCAATTAACTACACCCCAATTCTAACACTTTCAGTAGAAGGTAAGGAGTACACTATCTACGGTGCATGCATCAAAGAATGGGTTAGGGTGTGTTCTGATGCAAGAAGATAAAATGGTAGCTTATGCCTGCTGATAGCTCAAGCCTTATGAGAGAAACTACCCAACCTATGATTTGGAACTAGCAGCTGTGATCTTTGTACCGAAAATTTAGAGACATTACTTTTATGAAGTACCTTGTAAGATCTACACTGATCATCAAAACTTGAAGTATATCTTCACTTAGAAAGAGCTCAATTTGAGACAATGGTGTTGACTACAATTGCTTAAAAGTTATAACTTGCAAATCCAATATCACCCAGAAAAGACAAAGGTTGAGGTAAATGTCCTGAGAAGGAAGGTACAACATAACTTGAACACTATAGTGATTACTTAGTTAAGCCTCTTAAGAGAACTTGAGGACTTCAACGTTCAATTAGTGTCACATGAGTAGGCAAGTGTTCAATTGTGAGCACTTACTTTACAACCCTCCATAGTGGAGGAAATTCAAGTGAACCAGGAAAATGATCCTGAGCTCCAAAGGATAAAGCAAAATCTAGAGATAGGGAAGTTGCCTAGATTTATTGTACATGAAGATGGGACCTTGCGATTTCAGAATCGCCTGTGTGTACATAAAAATATGGCGTTAAGGAAGAATATCTCAGAGGATGCTCATAGACACTCGATACTCGGTGTATGTAGCAGGCACCAAGATGTATAGAGACCTGAGGCAATACTTTTGGTGGAATAATATGAAGAAAGAGATCGCACAGTATGTAGACAAGTGTCTTATTTGCCAAAAGGTTAACGCTAAGCATCCATGTCCCAGGGGTGAACTACGACCTTTAGAAATTCCCACTTGGAAGTGGGACTCAATCTCAATAGACTTCGTTATGGGATTACTTCTTTTTGCTTCGAAGAAGAATATCATCTGGTTAATAGTTGATCGACTCACTAGATCTGCCCATTTTCTGCTAATTTGGGGTACTTGGGGAGTCGAAAGATAGGCCCAGTTATATATTAAGGAGATAGTTCGATTGCATGGAATTCCAATAAACATAGTGTCATATAGAGATCAGAGATTTCAAGCCTGTTTTTGGCAAGCACTTCAAAAAGCCTTTGAAACCAAATTAAATTTTAGTAGCTCTTATCATCCTATGACAAATGGACAAACTAAAAGAGTGAATTACATTCTAGAAGACATGTTAAGAGCTTGTATACTGGAGTTCCAAAGGAAACGGGAAGGCAACTTGCCATTGGTGGAATTTTCTTGTACTAATAGTTACCAGTCTACCATTAAAATGGCCCCATTTGAGGCTCTATATGGAAGAAAATGTAGAACCTCTTTGTGCTGGAGTGACTTAGATGAGGCGTTAACCTTGGGCCTAAAACTAATCTAAAAAACTACTGAAACAATAAGAAGATTTGGGAGCATATTTGGGTTATCCAAAGCCAACAGAAAAGTTATGCTAACAAAAAAAGAAGGCCTCTGGAGTTTTAAGTAGGTGATAAGGTTTTTCTGAAAGTTTCACCAACTAATGGTGTAAGGAGGTTTGAAGTGTGAGGAAAATTGAGCCCACGATATATTGGACCACATAAAGTTATTGAAAAGTTAAATCGTATAGCTTATTGACTAGATCTACCTGTAGAACTCGAACACATGCACAACGTGTTTCATATCTTACAACTCAAAAAGTACATTCTAGATCCTAACGATGCTGTCGTAATCGAGCCCATTGAAGTCACTGAAGATCTAGTGTACAAAGAACACCCAATTCACATACTATATCATAGGATTAAACAGCTACACAACAAGCAGATACCCTTAGTGAATGTACTTTGGACAAATAATACCTCCTCAAAAGCCACTTGGGAAACCGAGGAAGAAATGAGAACCAAGTACCCATACCTATTTGAGATAATCTTACATGTTTTGTAAAAGCTCATAAGTTTTCGGATGAAACTCTTTAAAGGAAAAAGGCTTTAATACACCGACTCTAAATCATGTTTATGTATTTAGTTAAGCCATGTTATTAATTTCTCCGCATTTATTTATCGCATTTAAGCATTCTGGTTAGAAAAAATTTATTTTGGGCCCTACTTTGCAATTCGAGTTTTAATTACCGTAAAAATTTTGGGTGAATCGATAGTAGGCCCCCTAAGTATGATTAATCAATAAATTATTTTCCATAACATTAAAAAAATTAATTTTGAGCTACGCAAAAATTTTACCGCAATGGAATGCTATCTTTCCGAGCCCAATTCATTTTACCCCAATGGGTGGCCCAAAAAGTTGGTATAATAGAATTTAGTTCATTATCATTATTTATGTCAAGTTACAATTAGTAAAAAGCTACTTTTGGATGGATAAATATCCGCCAAATAAAGCAAGATAGGTCAAAAAACATCTTGCCAAAGCAAAAATCAAATTTTCTTCTTCTTCCCGCTCTTTTCTCATCCCGCTATGGCTCCCCTGCTGCTGCTGCCACCACCTTCGAATGCTAGTCTAGGATGCTACCAGCCATCAGCCACCACCACCACACGGCCAGCCGCCACCCACAACTCTCACAACCACTAAACACCACCTCCATCTCTATCTTTTAAGCTGTCAAGTAAGGTAAATGCTAACCCAACTCTATTTAATTCTTGGTTTTATGATTGAATTGAAAACTAATCATGTGGTATCAGTTAGAATAAATGCTAGCTTGATGTTTTATTGTGTTTGGTTAAGGGGGGGAGTGTGTAAATCATGTATAAGATGAGTACGTATATGATCATAAAGCTTTACGTATAAGGTTGAGGGATTTTGGGCTTTATGCTCCAATTTTATAACCTTTAGCACATGAATATGATGTTGTGCAAGGTGATTTTGGATGAGCTTGGATGTAAATTTCAATTGAGCAACTTAGCATTTTATGACCATGCATGAGTATGGTTGATTTTTGAATCAACTATGTTCATTTAGATTAAATTGGATGAAATTTGGAGGTTGGATATGTTATGGCTTTGAAAAATGATGCTATGTGAATTTTGCCAAAATTAGTGGATTATGAAAAATCCCATAAGTAACCAAAAGATGATGTTTCAATTAATAATGCAAGTATCTGAGTTTATGAGGGAATTTTGAGTGGTTATGTGAAGAAAAGTATTGAAAAATAAATAAGGTTAATCAAGAAGTAATTTTTGAGTGTTTTAGCTAAAGTAAGGCAATGATAAGAAGGAAACAAAGGTTGACAGACCTTAAAGGGCCATTTAGTTTGATTTATGAGAGAAAGGAAGAAAACCATAAATTTTGGGAGATTAATTAAAAGTTTCCAAGTAATTATAGATGTTGCAAAAATGATAAAAAGTTTAGTGAGTTCAACAACTTTGATTGTACTTTGAAACTCAATTGGGTTGGGAAATCGAATTAAATAAGTTAAAAAGTGGGGAGAGAAATTACTCAAGGACAATGGTTATCGGGCGAAGCTATGGTGATTAAAGCTATCCTGAACCTAACTACACCCTTCTTGGTCTTAAACCCTTATTATCCATCTCAGAAATATTGAAAACTCATAATTCCATTTACAACTATCAAAGTCTTTCCGTTATAATCTCAATTACCAGTTGAAGAAAATAAGTGGGCAAGGCAATCTGACTGGATTAGTAGAGATGTTAGTTCATGAATATTTTGGAAACTGTATTATGAGATATTCAGTTGTTGGAGTCGTAAACTTTATAGAGGATTGCCCTTTTTTCGTGTGCAAACTTTATGATAGTTAGCAACTATCTATGTATGATTTTGATAATGTTTGAATATGCATGGTTGTAATCTATGCTTAACTATGTTAGATCTAGTACACATACTTAAAGTCTTATCCTTCTGGACGGTGGTAACACCCCAACCATCGAATTTATCAGTTCTAATCAAAGAGTATACAATATGTGAGACATGCGCATTAGGGGTGCTACAATAAGTGGCATAACTGATTATGCTATTAGCATATTACACTACCCAAAATAGGTGTTAAATTGCACCACATGCGTATAGTTGTCAGCCATAGTACTTGAGGGTCTAATCGATGGGCCGAATTTAAGCCACTCTGATAACTAATTAACCCACGCTGTTTAAGTTGAAAGAAACAAATAAACAAAACATAATCATTCAACTTATAGGAATTGTGCCTAATCTAAACATGATTAGATTCACTATAAAAAAAACTCGCATTTCGAAACCGCGATTTGAAACTGATTAACATTCTGTTTCTAAAGTTAAAAATGGAGGCCGAAATTTAAAACTGAAACATTGGTTTCTAAATTAGAAACCGATTTTGGCATTCAGTTTCTAATTAGAAATCATTTTGAAATTTAGTTTCTATTTAGAAACTGATTATCAAATTCCGTTTCTATTTAGAAGCCAAAATTAAATTCATTTTCCGGCTTTAAATTTACTTCAACCATACCCCTACCCCTTCTTTCAAGCGTTCTCATAAAGCCATTCCCCTTCTCTCTCCTCCTCCATTTTTGCCTTCTCATCTTTCAAGCCAACAATTCTGGCCAGGGCTACTCACCCCTTTTCACACTTAAGTATCCTATTGCTATCACTCACCATCAACTTCAAAATTTTTTTTCCATCTTCTCTAGTACAACAGGACTAACGGTGGTTGAAGGGATAAAGATAGGAGTTCACCTTCAAGTCAAGCATGCATAGCGGTGCCATGGTAGCAGCACATCTAAGTAAGATCATTGTTCAACATCACCTATGGTGGTGTATTCTTGTTCCAAATCGGAGCACTTTCAACATATCAAAATTTTGGGGCTATCTAACTAGCAATCTCAGACATGGTTGCCTTCTCTATACTTTTCCCCCTTTTTATATTGCTGTTCCAAATTCGAAAATCTTGTTGTATGTTTGAGATTTGCCCCCAATTATTCGAAATTTTTGGTTATTTGTTACTGAATTTTTTTTTTCTTGAACACTAGATCTGGATCTAATTTCATATTGGATGTAAGAAGGTTCAAATTGGATGGAATAGCAGATGTGACAGGATGAAACTGAGTATGTATTGAATGTTTTCCCATATTGTATACTTTAAGTACAATTGCATGATTCAAATCCATATATGTTTGACATTTGCATCCACTTCCTCAATTTTGCTTGTTGTATATAGAATGTTAAACATTATCATCTATAAATTGAGGCTCTCTCTCTCAGTGAGTGTGTTTCTTTTATCTCTTAAATGCACACACCATGGATGCATTTTCGACTATCGTGTTCAAGTTAAACATGAATAGTGCTTGGATACTCTATGCGCTTCCTAGATTTGGTTTGGGCAAGTGATTTTTTTTTTTATTTTTGAATTTTCATTTTGAAACCAAAATCGGTTCCAAATTAGATATAGAAACCGAAGCTAATCAGTTTTAAATCTTTGAAACAAATTCTATTGGTTTCAAAACCCAGTCTTAATGTTTGAACTGACAACGATTGATTTCAAAATGATTTTGCAACCAAGCTTCCACAAACCAACTTGACTCAGTTTCAAATCAGTTTCTAAATGCATTTTGAAACCAATTTTAAACATTTAGAAACCAATTTTTTCATTTTCAAAATGCGAGGCTTCTGGTAGTGATTTAAGAACTACCAATATGCAAATCAACAAAATATTTCAGAAAATAGTAAATTCAAAAAGAAGGAATGAGGAAGGGAGGCGGGGGGGAGAGAGAGAGATTTCCTAGAAATTAAAATCAAAAATTGAAAGTTTAACTGAATAGATTAATAAAAACTCAAACTTGAATTAAATCTCATACTTAATCAAACATTTTGAGAGAGAATTGACCTAAACTAGTCTACTCCTAAAATCTAAGCTAAAACCTAAACTAACGTAATGATGAGTTGCTTGATGAATTATGCTACCCACTGCCATTTTTTATAGTGGTGATAACCTTCCTTCAGTTTCCACATTCTAGTTAGAGTAGGTTTTTTGTTCTCACCGCTTAATTAATATTAGAAAAGTCACCATAATAAAGAAATTATTGGACCCCACTTGAATTCCAAGTGTCATCACTTGGCCACAACTTTTTAATATTTTTCTAATTAGTCTTGCACACCATGCTATTGACTTCAGTATTTCATCAAATTCTTATTCCCTGCACAAACATACAAAATCCAAATAAAATTCAAAATTGATCTCGATGATGATTGAAAACTAAGTAATTGGAAGTACTTAACTGGTCACTTTTGTTGCCCAAACAAACACCCTCACTTCTAGACTTTGCTCGTCCTTGAGTAAAATAAAATAAAAATCTACCTTAGTCACCTAGCTCACTTTTGCTGGAATCACGATTAAACTTAACACGTGCAGCAAGCTTTTTAAATCCCTAGGTTTTCCCTAGTTTCCTGGTGTGGTTTTATGATAGTTTGCAGAAAATATATCCACAAAATCTTTGAAAAAGAAAAAAAAAAGGGAAAGCAAAATAGAAAATATTTTTTTGAATTTTACAAATATAATCAAATGTGTACAAGGGAAAAATTGTACACACTTGACCAACAAATCACCCTTACAATCCAAATATTAGATTTAACACAACCACATTGCATATATCAAGACTTTTGGTCCCCACTGGTGACATCCACATGCATTACAATAGTAAATCCATCATAGTGCATGGTGTGTAAGGGTACCATCACCTTAAGAGTTCGGCTCACTAGAGTCCACTTCAATCCCACTTGACTATTAATTTATTGACTTACTCACATGGGAAGCAAACTCTCCCACTAGTAGTGTTGCCTCAAAGGCTAGCACCCAATAGCACATGTCTCAAAAGGGATAGTCATCATTCTCGACTTTAAGACTCTTTTTATTTTTATTTTTTTTCCTTTTTTGTTTTTTTTCACTTTTTTGATTTCTGTTTTTCAATCTTTTTTTGGCAAATGAAAGCAAAAACAAAGAAAAGATAAGTGCAATAATTAACCATGGATGCCTAAGACCATAAGACAATGGTAATATATAAATAAGGATTGTACTCAAAATTATAATACAATAATGGGGTTAGGATTGGGGAATGGAGTGATACACTCTGGACTAAGGTCTATGATGCACACTATAGTTATATAGAACCTAATATTAAGTCATAAGATATCATAATTAATCAAGATAGTACAACTCTCTAAAATCATACAAAAATAGAAAATATTCTAGTGTTTTCAAAAATTTCTCTTTCTCTCTCCTTTTTTTTTTTCTCATTTTCAAAATTTTAAGGCATAGCTTCCCCTCTCCCACATCAAAATGAGACAACGTTTGCACAGTGGCAAAAGAACAGCGAGAATAAAAAAAACGTTGGAAAGGCAAATGGTTTTGCACAACTATACAAAAGGGATAGAACAATGATACCAGCTTGGGTATCGATTGTAATCAAACTATGTCTCTCTCAGTGGATGCTGAGCAAGGCCTCAGGAGTATCAACCACTCTTCGTGTTGCACTCACACCTTTAATGCAGGGGTAGACAGAGCTCTCAGGAGCTTATCATATACTTGCACATACATCTTAGAAAAATGCAGGTAAGACATCATAAATATGAACAAAACAATCATACATAGTGCCTCTTGAGCTTATCAAATGTCTTGGAGTAATTAGCAGAATAATGAGGCAAGTTTGGCCAAACATTACTTCTAAGTATGTCCTCTAGGTAAAAGTAGCAACAGTCAATAGAGGGATTATACCCTCTACAATTACCTAAGGACCTATCAAACTTTCTCACATTTCCTTAAAGTTTTTCCCTCATAATATCTGCAATGCCGAAAACATCATTCAAATCAATTATTACATAATCTTCCATAGGCTTGACAAGGGAGTACTCAGTTGAAGGGTACAATGGTGAACAAACAAAAGAGGTTGTGACTAACTCAAGCAAGGTGGTAGATACAAGGTCAATAGGTTTAAGAATTAGGGATACAATCTTCTCAAACTAGTTAACATGCATATTCAACTCATCAGAACTAGAATAATTCTCATAGTTTGCATTTTCCTCGACCTCTCTTAAGGAAGCTAGAGAAGAAGAGGGATTGGTGATGGTGAAACTAGGTGGTGTAGTTGTAAAAGTAGGTAAACAAAAAGGTTTTCACCCTTAATGTCGCATACATTATACTCAGCATAAACTATAGGTCTTAAAAGAGAAGACGACTCAAAGTCACCTATACGATAGGCCTCAAGCATGGTAAAACTTACATTAAGGTTAGTCTCTCACAGATCAAACACAGTACACTCCTTTTAGCTCTGAACCAATTCTAAAAATTGGTTAAACATACTACCCATCATTTGCTCTATTGTATTAAATGCAGTTTCTACGCTATTCTTAGTTTTAGATTGCAATCAAACATATTAGGTGCATAAGTTAGTGTCATGGCCAAATGAATGGCAATATACACAAATTGGAAGAACATATCAAGGATGCAAAAGGGAGGGGCACAAGGAGTCACAAATTGTTTCTCATAAAAAGATCTAACATGGAAAGCTTATAAATCCAGAAAGGATTTCCTAAAAGCACAACTAGTCTTTTCAAACTCATTAGTATCTATAGACACCACTAAAGCAAGTCCATAAGCTCATCAACATTTTTGGAAAGAAACCCCAAATATTCTAGAAGAGTTCGGTCTCACCATTCACCCCCTTATTAATCACACGCCAAATTTTCTAGTTCCTTACACAATGACCACATCGAGCAATAAAATTACTCAGGCAGTTAACTACGTCAAGAACAGTTCATGCTTAAGTTGTCGGAAGTAGAAAATGGCCATCTCTTTTTTGTTTAAAGAAAAAAACTTTTTTCATGGGTTCTCAGTTTTTTCCAATAAGGAAAATAGGACAACAAGATTATAATCTACTAATAAAAATTATGCAAGGAATAGAAGTAAAGGAAATAATCACAATAAACAAACAAAAAGAAAAATAATGAACTAAATTCAAACCATCACTCCCCGACAATGATGCCAAAAACTTGTAGGATTTAAAACATATATAAAATTATATTGCAAGCGTATAGTTGTCAGTCATAACTTGAGGGTTGCATCTAGAGAGGCAAATCGAATCGAGCCCATTTAGACAACTAACTAACTCATGCTAATGAAGTTGAAATCAATAAATAAACAGAACAGGATCATTCAACTAAAAAGAATTGAATCTAATCTAAATATGATTGGATTTAACAACTACTAATATGCAAATCAATCAGATGTTTCAGAAAGCAATAAACTTTAATCAAGAAGGGGGGCGGGGGGAGAGAGATAGAGCGAGGAAAGAAATAGCAACCACTTAAAAGTAGAAACTGAAAGTTGAATCGAATATGTTATTATAAAACTCAAAATTGAATTAAATCTCAATGCTTGATTTTAAAGAGAGAATTAACCTGAACTAATCTACTCGCAAAAACTAAACTAAAACCTAAGCTAGGAAAACAATGAATTTGATTAATGAATTGGGGTCCCCAGGACCTCCTTTTATAGTAGTGATAGCCTTCCTTCACTTTCCAAATTCTAGTTGGAGTAGAATTCTTGCTCTCCACTCTTGATTAATATAAGGAAAGTTACCATAATAAAAAATTGCTTGGATCCCACTTGATTTCCAACTTTCATTAGCGAGCGACAACTTTGCAAAGTTTAACCCAATTTGTCTTGCAGACCAACCCAACGACTTTATTATTTTATCATATTATTCCATGCCCAAACACACAAAATTCAAATAAAATCCAAAAATAATCTCAATTACGATCAGCAATTAAGTAATTAGAAGTACTTAAATGGTCACTCTTGGTGCCCAAACAAATACATAAAAAATATTCATATTATATAGACAAGTACAACAGTGCAAGTGCAATAGACTTATGCATATATGTAAATTCAGAGCGAGCGAATATATCCACTTGATTATTATACACATTAATTGCCTTGATAATAAAATTAATCCATGTCGGTTGATATGAAATCCTATTCATAAACACAACACCAATGCGTAAAGGTATTGTCATATAGACAGTATGATTTAGTTGACAACAAAACCCTAAAGAGTTTTTTGCAATTCCATACCATGAATTATTGCTAATTAATTTTTCAACTCAAGTTGTTTAAACTCATTTTTTCCTCACCTTGACATTTCACAAAATAACTCTAGACACAAACATACATAAATACTTTCCACTGCTGAGATTTTCAAATAATAAATTATTAAGTAATAAAGCACACATATACATCTATATATATCGATATATAGCTATATATATATATACATATATATACACATAAATAAATAAATAAATATATATATATAGATATATATATGTATATATATATAC